>NAVB01000312.1:0-11221 GCA_002179805.1 Acanthamoeba lenticulata | reverse complement strand
AGTGACGGTAAGTGGCCGAGAACAAGAACAAAACGAAAAGGGAAATCGAATGTGCCGAGGAGAAGAAGAGAACGCAAGGCAGCTGAAGAACGTTATTTGAGGCTATTAAATTTGACAGGACCCTTCAACGATGAGGGGGCCAGGAAAAATTGAGAAAATTGGCGATTGTGCGTTTAACAGCTGTGCCTTGCGACGTGCGGGAAGAGCGAAAGAATGAGGATGAGGCTTTGGGATGGGTTCACGCACGTATTGGCCTAGGACTGTAATTGTCTTGCCCTGCTTCCTGTGGGCAATGGTTTTGAATTTGTCGTCGTATTCGAGGTCGGCAAAAGAAATGGAAGGTTTCTTGCGGTGAATGCGCTCGGTGTCGTTGATGAAGGAGGGTCGTGGGCCCTTCCGTGCAGGTGCGCCCCCATAAGAGTGGTTCTCCCTCTTCACAAGCTCTCCCTTTTTGCTCCGTGGTGGCGAAGCAGACGCAGGTGACGTCAGGTCGCGGCTCGACCGTGAGGTAAACATGTGTTCGCTTTGCAAATTTTAGCTCTAGTCGCAGATCCACCTATCAATTATCCTATCGATTCGATACCAATCGATTCACTCTCTGCCCAAATGAGCCAACTTCGCCTCTTCGTCTTCGTTATGCTCGCCCTTTAATGACTGAGGAAGAAGAAGAAGAAGTCACAAGCCGCGCACACAGCTCGCCTCCTTCCGTCGCTTCTGTCTGTCAGAGCGCCGAGGTGCGCCTTTGCTCTCTCGATTTCCTTTCGCTTCCTTTCCCCCTCCCAACCAACGGTCCTGTTCCTCGCCGTGCGGCCTTGCCCGAGGCGGAGATGAAAATGTCGACACCCCAACGAAGACAACACACGCCGCACAGGCTCACAGCCCAACAACCGGCCACCCGGGCGACCTTGGACGGGGCAAGAGCAGTTCGACCGTTTGCTTGCTGGCCAGAATAGGTAGCGCCTCTCCGTTTCCCGTCGGCTCGGAAGAGGCCTGTCTCGCGTGGACACGAGCAATGACTACCTTGCAAGGTAGCGCGCGGAAGGGAAAGCCGTGGTACAGAAAAGGTGATAGCGGTCGGCCACTGCTCGTCTGCCACGTCAGCCTCTTTCGCCCTTTCAGCGCCGAATGGGGAGTGGAGTAGAGCCCCGTCCCTGCGGACGGGGATAAGGGGAGGGGGTGTGTGAGACGCCTCAGGGGGCCTGAAGTCTTTTTGCAATTCTTTTGGTGGTGCGAGAGTGTCTCGTTTGCTCCACTAGTAACATAAGAAAGGAGGAGTAGAAGAAGCACTTCATCAACAACAACACCCCTTTTGTATAACATGGCCGACAAGGAAGGACAGAAGGTCTCGCAGCAAGAGCTGGTGGCCCAGTGGGAGGCGGTGCAGGTGAAGACCTTCACCAAGTGGGTGAACTCTCACCTCGGCAAGAGGGCGATTGCTGTGGACAACGTTCGCACGGCCTTCCAGGACGGTGTCAACCTGATCCACCTTCTTGAGATCATCTCCGACGAGACCCTCCCCAAGAAGAACCTTCACCCCAAGATGAAGATCCACAAGGTGGAGAACGTTGGTGCGTGCGCTCCTCTTGTCACAGGAGATGAACACGCCAGTGATTGACGCTACGCCACCTTCAGGTTGGGCCCTCAAGTTCATTGCTGAGCACAACGTCAAGCTCGCTTCCATCGGTCCCAATGAGATCGTTGATGGCGACGTCAAGTACGATTACTGCCTCTCCTTCAAGGACAAGTCTTGTTGGCTCATATCTTTGTCCGTTCAACCACAGGTTGACGCTTGGCATGTTGTGGACCATCATCCTGCGTTTCGCCATCGCTGGTCTCAGCGAGGAGGGCATGTCGGCCAAGCAGGTGCCTTTCTCCTCGCTCGAATGGCCTCTTCAGGCAGAGGCTTACCTTGTTCAATCTCTCTTCCAGGGTCTTCTCCTTTGGTGCCAGCGCAAGACTGAGCCTTACAACAACGTCGACGTGAAGGATTTCTCTCCTTCCTTCCACGATGGTCTCGCTTTCTGCGCGCTCATCCACCGCCACCGACCTGTACGCCTCTCCTCCGTCTGCGCTGTAGCTGGGGAAACGCGCTAATGGTTCAACTCCCCATGACAGGACCTGATCGAGTACGAGAAGCTGACCTCGGAGGACAAGCTCCACAACCTCAACTTGGCCTTTGACGTGGCCTACAAGCACCTCAACGTGCCCCGCATTCTCGACGCCGAGGACATTGCCAGCATGCCCCGCCCCGATGAGCGGTCGGTCATGACCTATGTCGCTCAGCTCTACAACGTCTTCGCCTCCATGGACAAGGTCGAGCATGCCGGTCGTCGCCTCGGCAAGGTATGTCTGCTTCTTCAACGACCTGCTTGCGATCGTCCTATGATGAGTCCTAACGTTCATGGTGGTTGGGAAACGCATGTAGTTTGTCAACTTCTCCAGGCAGATCGACGAGATGCAGCACGACTACGAGCAGAGGACCCGCGCCCTCAATGCTCACGTCACCGCCAAGGCGCAGCACTTTGGCCAGGCCCCTCTGGGCGAGGACTACAGCAGCGTCAAGTCGGAGATCGCCTCCCTGAGGGCCTACAAGACCTCGCAGCGCCGCGAGTGGGTGGTGGAGCAGGCCAACTTGGCCACGCTTCTGGGCAACATCCAGGCCAAGCTCCAGTCGCTCAAGCGCCCGCTCTACGTCCCGCCTGCCGGCTGCACCGTCAAGGACGTCGAGAACAACTTTGAGACCCTCAGCGCTGCCGAGCGTACTCGCCGCTCCGCCCTCAACCAGAAGCTCCGCGCCATCCTCGGTACCGTTTGCGCCTCTGCTAGACGGCAATGTTGATGTTCATACGCTGACGATGGTTGCTTGCTTGTGCAGACGGCCTGCGCCACGACTTTGCCAACGTGGCCAACCCGTTCTACGACAGCCTGCAGAGCATCCGCTCGGCCCTCAACACGACCGCCACGGACCTCAACGAGCAGCTGGCCCTGTTCACCGCCAAGACGGAGGAGCTCAAGAGCCTCTCCCCGCAGCTGGGCCCCATCGAGGAGGCTGAGAAGAGGGCGCAGGCCGCCAACATCGAGGACAACGAGTACAGCGACCACACCCACGAGGATCTCGCCTTCGAGTACGAGCAGCTGTGCTCCGTCTTCGGCAAGAAGGTCTCCTTCATCGAGTCCCAGCTCGCCGCCGACCAGTCCTCTGGCGTCTCGGCCGAGCAGCTCCAGGAGTTCAAGGAGTCGTTCAACCACTTTGACATTGACGGCAACCGCAAGCTCTCCAAGTACTTGATCCCTCTCACGTTCGTGCTTCATTGGGGCTGTCTAGCTGACGTGTTTTGTTGTGCAGGCTCGAGTTCAAGTCGTGCCTCTCCTCGCTCGGTATCGTCAACGTCGACTTCCAGGGCGGCCAGGGAGGCGACAAGGCCTTCGAGGACATCTTCCAGAGGGTCTCGGCTGGCGGCTCTGAGGTCAGCTTCGACCAATTTGTGGACTACATGGTGTCGATCACCTCCGACGCCGCCTCGCTGGTTCAGCTCCAGGACGCCTTCTCGTCGGTGACCGGCAACAAGGCCTTCATCACCGAGCAGGACATGAGGGTCGCCCAGCTCCCCGAGGAGCAGGTCCAGTACCTGCTGTCGGTGCTGCCGCGCACCGAGGGAGGCTACGACTACAAGGCGTGGCTCAGCAGCCAGTTCGGGAACCAGGCTTAAGCGAGAGAGACGCTGGTCAGGCTGGCGTTGTAGTGTGTTGTAGGGAAAGATATCGATATAGATGTGTGACATTCATCATGAAGAGACGCAAGCAATACTTGAACAAACGGATATTCGGTTTTATTATGTACTACATCAGTGATCTCTGATGGATGATGATGATGATGATGAAGCTCTCGACGAGAGGCGAAGGCGTAGAAATGAAAATAAACAGCAGGCGAATTCGTACTTACAGGCAGGGGAGGCGAGCGTACGCTCACAAAAGAGATCTCACTTCTTCGCGATTGCTGCGGCTTTGCTCTCGAACTCACGCTTCTTGTCGTCGTCACCCTTAAGGCCGTAGATGAGAGCGATGTCGCTGATAAACTCAGAGAGCCTGGTGTCGCTGGCGTTCTTGTACACTTGCTCGCTCCACACATCGAGCGATTGAAGATAGTGCTCGATGGACCGATCAAATTCTCTTGTGTGAGCGTAGACGTAGCCAAGTGCGCCGTAGGCATTGGCAAGCGCCTCTGGGTCGTGCTCAGCGGCCTTCAGGGCTTCCTCCTTCGACACAAGCAGTTTCTTTTCGGCCAAGCCCCATTGTCCCTTATCAGCGTACTTCATGCCGGCGATCAAGTTCAACTCAGAGGGCGATGGCGCGGGTGTATTGCCTCTCTTTGCGTACTGCGCGAGACTCATCGTATCCAGCAACCGCACGGGGCTGGCGAGAGGAATGGTTGTCTCAGTGGTAGCAGCCATTGCTCGTCGTGTGATGGTCTCCCTTCACTTGTAAAAATCGATTCTGGCACTCGGCCTAGGCGTGAAGTCGTCGTTGACTTTTTGTCTACAGCCAGTTTGCGACGTTGCTAGTGACAGCCTCCCAACAGTCCTTGAAGGAAACACCTCGAGGTTAAAAGGTCGGCAGAAAGGCGCCAGCAAAGTTCGAGTTATTGCTTCCTGGGTGCCTGCATGGCGGACGATTACGAAGAAACGCTTCTCGTCATCAACGAATGCTTCGTGTACAAAATCCCCCCTCGAACCAGTGCCGAGGGACACCGAGCCAAAGATTGGAACATTGAAACCTTCATCTGGTCGGGTCGTCTCGTCATCAAGGCGCAAGGTGAAATTTGTGTCATCCGACTCGAGGATCCCAACACAGGTACCGCCCCATTTTTTAAAAAAAATTATTATTTTTTTAAACAATAAAAGTGCAAATGCTCAAATCGCGTCTCTTCTCTCTTGGACCCGCACAGGCGCAGTGTTTGCCGTGTGCCCCGTCGACACCAGCGGTCCTCAGGCCGTGGAGGCTGTGCTCGACTCTTCCCGCTACTTCGTGCTGCGGATCGAAGACGGTGCCGTGTCCCTGCTTCGACCTCTGTTCTTTGGCCCTGTTGCCTCACATGTGCCTCGACACCAGGCCGAGGCCATCATGCGTTTATCGGAATGGGCTTCACGGAGCGCTCGGAGGCCTTTGACTTTAACGTCGCCCTTCAGGACCACGCCAAGTACTTGGCTGCCACTACTTCATCCTCATGCGTCGTCGCCTCTGACACCGCTCATGTGTGTGTTTGTGTGTTTGTGAAGGGAGGTGAAGCGAAGGAAGGAGATGCAGCATGCCCAGCACAGGCTCGCTCAGGAGCCCGCCCTCGACTTCAGCCTCAAGGAGGGCCAGACCATCACCGTCAACATCAAAACTGTACCGTTTCTTCTCTCATTCGAGTTGTTGGCGCGTACGCTGACCACCACGACGCCCTCTCCCCCTCCCCAGCCCAAGAAGGCTTCTTCGGCCGAGCGCGGGGCCGTTGCGACGACGAGCTCCAGCTCCACGCCGTTCCTCCCGCCTCCACCAGGTTCAAAGAAGAAGACAGCGACGTCCCCCGCAGTGCGCCCGGCCGCCAGCAAGCCCAACGACTGGGGCTTTTGAGGCCCAAGCCCGCTGCCGCTGCTGACAATGACGACCAAGACCGAGACCATGTGAAAGAGGCCTCTTGTGCCGTGTGTACACACTTTCCCAACAACACCGTGGGTGCATTCATTCCAAACGCAAATATGAAGAGCTCAATCATTTCCACACTACAAAACAGGAGACCCAAAGTCAGAAAAACCAAACAGCAACAGATCCTCCAGACCCACAACGTTGTCGCCTTGCAAGTCCGCTGGCTCGCTGATGGCGAAAGGCTGTTGAGGAGGAGGGCTGCTGCTGTTGGTGCTGCTGGCACTCTCGTCGGTCCAGGGCTGGGGTGAGCTGTCGTCGTGGGAAGAGGAGGAGGAAGACGTGGGCGCCTCGAGGGCTTGGACGGTCTGCGGTAGCTCAATCTGATGGCCCCGTACTTGGTCCCATTCCGCCTCCTGCTCCATGCGGATCTCTGTTGGCCAGCCAGCCAGCGTGTATGCGCGTTTTGTGTTGCGCTTTCAATTCATGACTGCACTCTTTGGTGGGGGGGGGGCTGTGGTTGTTATTTACCTGCAAGCAACTGAGTCCGATCCTCGCCCAAGACGCGATCAATGCACACCACCGCGTAGGTGCACTGCTGAACCTTGAAGAATTGGTATCGGGCGTCGACTTGAACCAGGTGGGCCCGACCATTCTCCATCGCGAACCGGTTGAAGTGGCCAACGGGGGAGAATCCCTTGAGCTCACTGTCGCCAGTACGCATGTAACAAGGTCAACAGCAAGTATCAACTTGAAGAAGAGTCCCAAGCAAGGGACAACCTCCTCTCGCACAGCAACGAACCTGGCCAGTAAGGCATGAAGGATATTGCTTTTGTCTTCTTTCGCGATGTCCAACACGTACGACCTGCCCGTGTCCTCTTGCTGAGATCGATCCGACCCATGTAATGGTGAATGTCCCAAATGAGCTCGAGGGAGGCCTGAAGGGGCGGCGTCATGTACAGGATGGCCCAGAAGCTCTGAGAACTGGGCGCTGACAAAGAAGGGGGTCGTCCGCGCTGGGTTGTAGTCGTGGTCCGTCTTCATCACGCAGATTGGGGCCCTGATGATGGAGGGACGAAAACACAGAGAGAGGCAGTAGGTCAGCGCCTTGGCCTGCGAACGAGGATGCGGTGTGTGTGTCGACGAGAAGAGGCACCGAAGGTCATGGACGATCAGCTCGGCGGGCGGCAGGTTGAAGTGCTGGAGGAAGGGCAGGCGCGACAACAAATCCTCTCGAAGACTGCAGCCCAAGCGGTCCATCGGCCACCTCATGCTTGCTGGTCCTTCTCCTCCTGGTCCGAAGAGGAACTGGGCCGAGGCGTCGGACGTCATGCATGACCACCCACCAGGCGAAGTAGTAGTCGTGGTGGCGGAGAAGTGCTGGGTGAGGGCGAGCTCGTTTCGCAGCCGCGAGTTGTCGTTCGCGAGCTCCTGCATGCGCTGTTCCATCTCGAGCATGCGCAGCTCCATTCGCTGCAGCCTCAGCTTGTCCTTCTTCCTGGCCTTGCGCGTCTTCTCGGCGTTTGTCTGCATCTCTGCCTTGCACGTGCCCAGCATGTCCAGCAGGTACACGGACACGGTGCTGGTCAGGCCGCTACTTCTACTTGTTGGCTCAGCCGCAGCTTCTTGCTCTCGTTGCTGTTGATGTTGTTGTTGTTGCTGTGGGGGCGTTGGTTGAGGAACACCAGCTGGCGGTGGTGCGGCAGCCAGTTGGAGCTGCTGCGTGGAACGAGCTGCTGTTGCGGGTTGGGCACGGCGGGGACGGCCCCGCTTGCTTGGCGGCGGATGGAAGCACCGGTCTGCAAAGCCCAACGTGAGGCACCTCCCGCATGGTATCGCTCTGTTCCCCCCCCCCCCAAAGCCTTGAGCCTCCAACCAGACTCTTCCTCCTGGAGGTTTCTTTTTCTCCGAAGTACCCACTGCAGTTGGCACGCGAGAGCAGACACAATGCGCAGCTCATCCTCACTTTTGATCCGCCCAAGTAACCCTTTGTGCCTTGCTACTCCTTTGTCTCTCTTCTCACTATGGTAGCCGGCCTTTTTATTTTAAATATTCGTATTTTTAATAATTAAAGATTTGTTTTTTTATTTCTAAAACGGTGACAGGTTATGGCACCTCTGGCCAGGAGCTCGCGACCTTGTCCGGGTGCTTCTTCTGGGCGTCCTCCAAGGCACGCACCCAGAGTGACACCTCATCGGCGATGAGCGGCAGGGCGCGTTGGACGCCTTCCCAATCGGGATGCTCCCGGTACACGACCAAGTACTCCACGAGCCGCACCAGACCCCACAGCCTCGCGCCTCCGCCGTACTTGGCCCGCCTTATGCGCGTGGTGAGGTCGTAGACGCACGTCTGGTCCCTCGCGGCGATGGCCCCGGGCAACTGCGCCACGGCCTGGACTGCCCACGCAGAGATCTGCGCCAAGGCCCTTTGCTCCTCCTCTGGCCGCCAGCCAGGGTTCAGCCTGGAGATCAGGAGCGGCTTGAGACAGGGCTCATTCCTCCAGCTTTGCCCGAACAACAGCAGCTGCAAGTCGCTCGCCTCCATGTTGTAGATCTCTCGAGACCCAGCTGTTCTCTCTTGTTTAGTTTTTATCTGCATTGGCCAATCCCCGGCTTGGACCAATGGGCAACAAGGCAGGCTAGCGATTAAACTCAGCAAGGAGATCCGACAGGTTGCTCTGAGCCTCATGCAGCAGCAGCAGGTCTTCCCTGTGATGGTGGTGGTGATGGTGATGATGATGTTAGTGGTGGTCAGCGTCAGGTCCAGCAGACGCCACAACAAAGTCAGTCCCTTTCGAAAGGCCACGCGTACCGGTAGAGGTCGTCGGTCTCAGACTCGAACTCGCGGAAGAGGTCGAGGAACCGCTTCAGGTAGCGCGAGTACAGCCGCGTGTTGGACGACACCAGCGTCGCGCTGGGACCACCGGCGGCCTCTTTTTCTCCGTCTACCGCAAGCGGGACGACGGCCACGGGGCAGTGGGCGTAGCGCAGGTGCGCGTCGGGCAGCCACTTGTCCTCTGGAATGAACATGTCGTCCTCTTCCTCTTCCTCTTCCTGGCCTTCTTCCTCTGCTCTGGACCGCGGCGCATCAACCGCGGGCGCCTCGGCCTGGCTCACGAACTCTTCATGCTCGACCTCGACCTCGTCGACCTCCTCATCAAAGTCCCACGCGCCGCGGCAGGGCTTGAGGTCGCGCCGCCGGCGCTTGATGGCCTCGAGCTCGCGCGCCACATCGAGCCAGGCCACGCCGCGCCCGCGGACGCACAGGAAGTTGAAGAAGGAGAGCCCGGCCGCCGCGGAGTCCCCGCGGGGCTGCTGCGCGGCGGGGAGGCCCGTCAGGCAGGCCGCCTCGGTGAAGGCCTCGCGCACCAGCTCCGCCGCGCTCGTGTGCCGGCTGACCCGCCCGTCTGTTCCCCAACAGCTTACGTGAGCGCGCGTGTGTGCGGTGCGTGTGTGCGGTGCGTGCGGCGCGCGTACCAGAGGAAAATGGCGAGTGCGAGAGGGAGAAGAAGTGGGCTCGCGGGAAGGGGACGCTCGTGTGGATCATCTTGTGCCACGACCCGAGGCTCTCGGCGCCCAACTGCAGCCCCACCACGATGCCCACCTCGAGCCATCAGCCCCCGGAACTCGAACGGACGCAACGTGGGCAAAGCAGAGAGGGTGGCCCTTATGGAGCTCGGACGACGCACCAGCGGGAACCGCTGCGGGCAGGTCACGCTACTGATCACCGCCGCGGCTGTCGTGTTCATAGCCTTGTGCGCTGCGGTCTGCTCATGGGAAAAATAAAAGATACAAATAAAAGAATTTAAATAAATAATTTTATAGTGTAGTAATAAAATATAGGTCAAGGCAGCGTGCCGGAGACAAGAGGGGAAGCAAGGCGACGGAGCGCTTGAGGGCGTTGTTGTCGATCAGGAAGGAGGCGCTGCTGTACTCGATCAAGGTGTTGAGGCCCAGCATCGTGTTGCCTGTCCTCGAGCGCAGGGACCTCACGTGAGCACATGAATAGGGCCACTTGGGGAGAGGAGGAGGAGAAGAGACGTACAGAGCTGTTGGACCGTGCGCTCGCGGTTGTGGCCGGCGCCTCTCGCGACGTCGGCGGAACAGGACGACGGCACGAACGCAAAGTTGACAATGGGCTGGTGGAACAGCTTCTCGAGCGCGAGCTCGGTCACGACCCACGAACCCAGGCCCGACCCGCACCCGCCTGCCAATCGCGCGGCACAACAGTCAGCGCTCGCGCGGATTGGCCCCCATTCTTCTGTTTGAAAGTACCGCCGAGCGAATGGAAAAAGGCAAAGGCCTGGACGCGGTCGCACCGCTCCAGCTCCCTTTGCACCGCCTGCTCGTTACAAGCGCGTTGTCGCTATCAGGGACACAGCTCGAGAGGGAGAGGACGGGGCATCGCACCTCGATGGCCTCTTCGGCGACGGGCCTGCCGGAGAAGAAGTGCCCCTGCTCCCAGTCCAGCTTGCAGCTCCCGTGCCCGCTGATCATGCTGTGCATGCACATGTGTGTGTGTGTCGGGCGGTCACTCCAGATGCTGAGCCGACCTCTTTGCACGGCTGCCGGGGACATGGGCCGTGCTTGTACCAGTCGGGCCGGAACAGGTTGGCCAGCGGCGAGGCGCGGATGGAGTCGAGCGACGCCGGGTCGGTGTCGACCAGGATGGAGCGCGCCGTGAACCGGCCAGAGGGGGCCTCGTCGAAGCTCACTGGGAGTCCTGTGATCTGCTCCGTGAAGGGCGAGAGACCTGTTGCGTCGTCACACACACACACACACACGTCATAGCGTCAGCCCGCGTGCGCTTGGACCGACCGCGCTGGTGGTGGAGGCGGACCAGAGATGGTGAACGTGGACGGGTCGAGCGAGTGTTCGGCCGCCAGCATGCGCCAGTACTCCCGGCCCACCATGTTCCCTGCCAAGACACCACATCGTATGTGGTTGTTGGATGATGATGATGGTGATGATGTAGTACGAGCCAGGACCTACCGCAGTTGCCGACGTGCACGTGGATGATCTCGCCGCCGGGCGAGATGAACGGCCCCGCGCGGGTTCGATGGTACCTGCGATGGCCAGCGCGGCGCCTGACGTGTCAACAGAACATGAAGGAGAGGGAAGGAGGGGAAGGAGGAAAGGACAGAACTGGTGGAGGGTGGAGGCGACGAGGCCGGCGTCGAGGGCCAGGCGGCGCCAGTTGCGGCAGACGTGGCTCACTACCTGCCGGAGCTCCCGCACTGACCACGACGGCCCGCCCCTGCTGCTCGCGCCGTTGGTGGTGGAGGAACCGCCCGCTCCCAGCACGAGGAGGGCCACTTCCTCGGGCAACGCGCTCAAGATGTCGAATCTCGCCTCGTCTTCATCTCGGCGAACCGTGGATCGACCAACGTGTGGGTGGTCCCCAGCGGCGAGGGCAGTGGTTGTGGCATCTTCCTGCTCTTTCTCATGCGCACGCACCGGCTCCGGTGGGAAGTAGAACTGCACCTCAGGCCACGCACGGCGCATCAGCCTTGGGGCTTGCGGCGAGCAAGTTTTAAACTTTTAACTTTTTTTTTCTTATTTCTTATTTGCATTAAAAATTCTTATTTCTTATTTGA
>NAVB01000311.1:0-65273 GCA_002179805.1 Acanthamoeba lenticulata | reverse complement strand
CGTTATTTATTTATTTATTTATTTTAACAAAAAGCACTTATGCATTTTATATAAAGAATGTATATTAAGAAATATTGTAATTAAGAGCAGAAAAATTAACTGCTGGAAGAAAAGGAACGAACCGGAGGAGGCTGAAGTTCTTGATGTCGCTCGGGTCGCTCACGTCCTTGCGCTTGTCGAAGAAGCACGACGTGTGGTGCCACGTGTAGTACTCGCCTGTCGGGGCACAGTGTAGACTGCATAAGAGAGAAGGCGAGTCGGAAAAGAAAGAGTAATCGAAGTGGTACCGTCGAATTTGGACGATTGTTCGAGAATGCCGATGCGAATGCTGTCCTTTTCGATCGGCATTTTGCAATGCACACACTTGGAGCGGTTGCTCTTGGCATACTCAATGTTGAACGACATGGTGGGCGTGCACGACCGGCTCCTTTCCAACACAACACAGCACTGTGCTGCCCTTGTTGGCGACGGAAAATATTACAACAATAATTGTTCCTCGAAATGGCGGACAACGTGTTTAACCACCGGAAAAGGAATGGCTGGTTCTTGTTGGCGTGTGGTTCGCCTGGCTGCCTGGGCTTTGGCTGAGCGAGTGTACTTAAACACAATCCTCTCTCTGCCCAAGATCTTATTTGGATTTTTTGGTGACACTCTCTGCTTCCAGGCTGCCGTTTGCCACGAGGGTGCGTTTCGAGGCATGGAACCTGCGCTGGCGTCTGTGGCTGCGCCTTACAGAGCCCACTGCGCCTGCCGACGTGAGCCCCGAGGCACTAGCCTTCGCCAGCCTATTACTGGCCGGCCGCGGCGAAGGCCCGCCGCCCCCGTTCGACCACCTGCTCGTGCGGCAGCAAATGGACGGGCTGGCCGACATGGTGCCCTTCATGGGCCCCATCTCGGTTGAGGAGGTCTTTATCGCGTATAATGATCACCTCCTGGAGAAGCCGTGGGTGTTGTAGTGCCTGCTCTTGACCGCCCGCGTTTCTTCTTCGCCAGGCGAGGCGACGGCACGGAGCTGCGGCTGGTCTGGTTAACTCCACCTCCACCACCGCCACCATCACTCTTAGAGACAGAGGATGCAAGCGATGGTCCGGTGATCTTCTACCTTCACGGCGGCGGCTACATTGCCGGGTAAGCGCTCAACCCCGCATCCTTACTCTGCTCACCGCCTGTGCCCAGGTCGTTCGAGGGCTACAAGGGCTTCGCGGCCGAGCTGGCTCGGCGTGCCGGGGCTCGGCTCTTGTTCGTTGACTATCGTTTGGCGCCCGAGCATCCGCTGCCGGCCGCCAACGAGGACGCCCTGCTGGCCTACCGCTGGCTGGTGGGCAAGCTGGGCATCGCCCCGGCGCGCATCGTCGTCGCTGGGGACAGCGCAGGCGGCGGGCTGGCGCTGGTCCTGCTTCTGGCCCTGGTCGAGAACGATGAAAACGACGCAGAAGGCCTCCTCCCGGCGGGCGGGATCACGTTCTCCGCCCGGACGGACCTGGCGCTGATGCGGCCGTCGTACGAGCGAAACGAAGACACGGACGCCATGCTGGCGCCAAGCCACATGCTCCATTCGGCCGCCATGGCCACAGGTACTATTCCCACTCAACCACGAAGGCCGCGGCCGACAACCGAATGGAACGTAGTTGACAACCTTGTACCAGGCACACGAGTGGAAGACGTTGACCTGCGCCGAGCACCCGCGTTCTCGCCGATCTTTGCCCCGCCCGATTCTCTCGCTCGTCTTCCGCCGCTCTTCATGAGGTACCATGCACGCACTTTAGAAGAGGCCTCACGAGTGAATGAAACGACCTCGGAGCTAACCGTCAAATCACCAATGGTTAGCGTGGGCACGGCGGAGCTGCTCCAGGACGACACGCTCGACTTTGCAGAGGTGCTTGAGCGGGCTGGACACCACGACTTGTGCCTTCATGTACGTCTCGCGTCTTCCACCAAAACGAAAGAGGACTGAAACGAAGAATGTCATTCTCGCAATGGCCAGGTGGGAGAGGCCATGCAACACATCTACCCGATCTTCTACAACTGCTTCCCAGAGGCTGACGTCACCCTCTCGGAAGCAGCCTACTGGGCTGCACGCAGGACCCGTGGGACTCGTTGACAACCGCGTTTAAATAAAACCCGATGGCGTGCTCCATTTGGGCTGCCCGCGGGACAAGGGGCTGTACCAGTACCCTAGGGTGGCCGGCCTCCTTTCCAAGTCAGCTGTTGGCACGCGCTCTGGAGCACAGCCAAGTGCCTCCCTTGCGGCAAGGGGGCGCAAGTTTCCTGCGGCGACGGGCACAGCCCAAGTTTTCTTTTCATTGGTCCCGGTTATCAACATTAAACTCGCAATTATTAGCCACAACGGACAAGCGAACATGTTTTTCCTCTGATGACCAACACCACGCAGGACTGAAGGCGCTAACGACACGACGTGAAAGGGAAGGAGATGAAGGCCTCAGTTGGTTGTGGCCTGCTCTTGGCCGTAGGTTGCATCGTAGACTGCCCGCTTCAGCACGCCGATGAAGGGGAGGCACCTGTAGCGCTCGTCATAGTCCATGCCTGTGCGTTGTACAATCCACAAGCTCTAAGCTACAAGGAACAACAACAACAAGACAAAATCAAAAAGAAAGAGAAGAAGAGCGGTCGTACCGTAACCAACGACCCACTTGTCGGGAATCTCAAAACCAACGTACTTGATGCCCAGTTCCTCCGGGGCCACCTTCAAGCGCGAGGGCTTCTCGAGGAGCACGCAAATCTCAAGGGAAGCGGGCTTGCGCGAGAGAAGGAGGTTCTTGAGGTAGCGCATGGTGTAGCCGCTGTCCACGATGTCCTCCACCACCTAATGGACCACCATTTCGTCAGAGGCTCCTCCAATTTTCAATTTTTCAAGTAGAAATCTCGTACCAGGACGTGCTGGCCCTCGATCGAAGTACGAGTGTCCATCACGATCTTCACAGCACCGGACGAGACCGTGGATGAGCCGTACGAAGAGACTGCCTGCAGAGAAAAGAACCATTAGAATGGACATCGGGGAATTGAATTGCCGGCGCGAGATGATGGTGGAGAACCATGAATTCGATCTTGGCGTCCACGTGAAGCCGCTTCACGAGGTCGGTCATGAACATGACGGAACCCTTGAGAATGCCGATCACAACAATGCTCTTCCCCTTGTACTCCTTGTTGATCTGTTCCGCGAGCTGGCGGACGCGAGCCTCAATGGCGCCTTCGGAGACGAGAACTTCCTCCATGTCCATCATTTGCTCAGAGAACGACCCAGTCCTAGCTCGCGCCATGGTGGTGTGATCAACAACGACAACAACAGAACGAAAGAAAGAAAAGAGAGACAGAGCGCAGTTGGACTTTTCTTTTTCAATTAACACAATTAAAAATAAACAAAATAAAAAAAGATAAAAAAACAGAGAAGGCTTCTTCCTTCCTCCGTGCCAGAAGCCACCAGCTTCAGTTAACAAGACCAAGCATATCATCGTCAACTTGTATAAAGCCCACAACCTCACCACAGCTCAACGAAGCGCCACAATGTATGCCCTGCCTGTCCCAACCCAGCCACTGCAGGAAGTTATGGGCAAGGTCACCCACGTCCAAGGCTCAAGTAGGTCCTCTATGCTCGTATGTGATCATCAGTGGACTATGAACTGACTGCTCCTGGTGCCAGCTGTGCGAGCCGAGGGGCTCGTTGGCGTGGCGATGAACGAACTGGTGCGCATCGGCCGAGACGGCGTGTGGGGCGAAGTCACTCGGCTGGAGACCCACCACCGGCAAGGGATCCACAATCACGGGTCCATCGCGGTCATCGAAGCCTTTGAGCACATGGAAGGCGTGGCCGTGGGCGACGCCGTCACGCGGACGGGCCGCCCGCTGTGCGCCGAGCTCGGCCCCGGCCTCCTGGGCGCCGTCGTCGACGGTCTGCAGCGGCCGCTCCGCGTCGATCGCCAGTCCGCCGACGTCGCCGAGACCGACAGCAAGCTTGCGTTCGTGCCTCGCGGCCTCGACCTGCCCGCGCTGGACCGCAATCGCGTGTGGCGGTTCGTGCCCACGGGCGACTTTCAAGAAGGCGACGAGATCGCCGCAGGCGACGTCTACGCCACCGTGGCCGAGACCTCGTTGTTCACGCACCGGATCATGCTGCCGCCTGACGAGCCAGCCGGCCGCATCGTCTTCCTCGCCCCGGCGGGTGAGTATAAGGTCACCGACGTTGTGCTTGAAGTCGAGGATGATGTTGTTGTTGGCGGCGGCACTGCGTCCGGCTCAAGGCGCCAGTTCACGATGATGCAGACGTGGCCCGTGCGCCAGCCCCGGCCCGTGCTCGAGCGGAAGCGGCCCGAGCAGCCGTTGTTGACCGGCCTTCGCACGCTGGACGCCCTCTTTCCCGCGGCCATGGGCAGCGCGGTGACCGTAGTGGGCAGTGTGATGTCGTTGCTCTCGTTTCAGCTGCTCAAGCACGCGCCTGTGGACGTCGTTGTCAGCGTCGGCTGCGGCCTGCGTAGCTCGGATGTGGCCGAAAACCTGATGAACCTCGACGAGGTGAGCGTCGGCAGGAACGTCCCCGGGCAGCACGGCCGGGACGAGCCGCGGCAGTCGGTGCGGGAGAGGACGGTGGCGGTGGCCAATTCCATCGACGCGCCGCCGGCCGCTCGCGAGGCGGCCGTGCACACAGGTCTGGCCATCGCCGAGTACTTTCGCGACCAGGGCCGGAACGTGCTGCTCACCATCGACACGCTCTTCCGCTGGTCCCTCGCCCAGCAGCCGGCCCAGCAGAGCCACTTCCCCTTGTGCGACGTCGCCAGCCGGCAGCAGCAGCTGAAGGAGAAGCTGGCCGCCCTCTACGAGCGGGCCGGCCGGGTCGTGTGCCATGAGGGCGGCCGAACGGCGGGCCGCGGCCGCGAGGGCACGCTGAGCCTCGTGGGCTTTCTTGGCTACAGCAACACGAACGAGCGGAACGACCTCGCCGAGGCGTCCCAGGCCGTGGCCCAGACCGTGTGGGAGGGCTCCGACGGTTACGCCTACATGCGCTTTGACTTGCTCCAGTCCAGGACCGACATGGGCCTGGTTGAGGACTATTACCACCAGCGCGTGGCTACCGACTTTGCCGACTTGCGCCGCCAATGCCTCGACATTCTGCGCGCCGAAGCGGACTTGGCCCGAAAGGTCAAGCTCGTTGGCAAGGACGAGCTGAGCGAGCAAGAGCAAGCGACCTTGGCCGTGGCCAAGATGATCCAAGACAACGTGGTCCAGCAGAACGTCTTTTCATCGTATGACAACGTCTGCCCGTTGGGCAAGGCCATCTGGATGCTGCGCCACGTCGTGCTCGTCCATGCGCTTGCCCAAGCCACGCTCGCAGCCGTGCCCGGGCTGACGTGGAACGCGATCAAGCAAGCCACAGGTGACGTGTTCTACCGAGCCGAGACCATCAAGTTCCATGAGGACTTTGTTGATGACAGCAAGTTTGTGGCTCTTGCAGCGGATCTGCAAGAGGCCTTTGCTAAGTTCGGCTGCCCACTTCCTCCCACGACATGGTGAACTGCTAAAAAACCCTTTTTTGCTTGATCTTCTTGGTACATAAAAACAGGTTGTTTTTGGGCATTGGCTCTCTGGCCAGAATCGGACCACCGAAAATGTTGTACGCGATGGAGACGATCTTGCTGGTCGGATCAAAGTCGTCACCTCGGTTGGTGGATGGGCTTCGAAGGCCTCAGCAATCTCGGCCTGCCCTGCGTGATTATCACGAACAGCCTGTGCCTGACGGCGATGACATTGGTGTCGATCAGTTGAGCTGTTCTTGTGCTGAATACACCACGTTCGGCAAGGCATCCCTTTTATTATCATACTTATTCTTTGTTAGCCAGCAAAGGGAAAGAGAGAGAGAGAGAGATCAACACTCCACTTCAAGTGCACTTGCCGTTTGGCCGGTTTTGGTTTGGCCATTCTAGGCGTCGCCGCCCTTGGTCTCCTCGCTGTCCTTGTTGACCGACTGGGCGTTCTTGTGGTCCAGCTTGGCGTCGTGGGCTTCGTACTCGGCACGCAGGATGCTCGCGGCGGCGACCATGTTGCGGAGCGACGGGATGACCTCCTTCCACTGGCGCGTCTTAAGGCCGCAGTCGGGGTTGACCACCAGGCGCGACGGGTGGAGGTGCTTGAGGAACAGGCGCAGCTTCTCGACGATCTCGTCGACGGTGGGCACGACCGGGCTGTGGATGTCGTACACGCCCGGGCCGATGTCGCGCTCGTAGCCGTAGGCCGTGAGGTCCTTGATGGTCTTGTCGTTGTTGCGCGAGTTCTCGATCGAGATCACGTCGGCGTCGAGCGCGTCGATGGCGGCCATCACGTCGTCAAACTCGGCGTAGCCTGTGTGCCAAAAGAACAGGATGAGCGCCCAACGTGATGTCGACGTCTTGCGGGATATTCGTACACATGTGGGTCACGATCTGGACGGACGACGGCGCGCCGGCGGTGGCGAGACGGAACGAGTCGACGGCCCACTGGAGGTAGGCGTCGCGCCGGACGGCGTTGAGGGGCAGGCCCTCGCGGAGCGCGGGCTCGTCGACCTGGACCACCTTGGCACCGGCCTGGGTCAGGTCGCCGATCTCGTCGCGCAGGACGAGCGCGATCTGGAGGGCCTGCTCGCGGCGGGTGATGTCGGCGCGCGGGAAGGACCAGTTGAGGATGGTCGTCGGGCCCGTGAGCATGGCCTTGACCGGCAGCGCCGTGTAGGACTGGGCCACCACGAACTCGCGGACGGTCATCGCCAGGCCACCGCTGCGGCTGAGGTCGCCCCAGATGATGGGCGGGCGCACGCAGCGGCTGCCATAGGACTGCACCCAACTGTTTATTTCACAAATTATTTGTTAGCAAATAAAAATTTTTTTACCAAAAAAAAATAAAAATGGCAAATAAAAATTGGAATTATACAAAGAAAAGAAAAAAAAACAGTACCCGTTGCTGGTGAAGGCAAAGCCGTCGATCTTCTGGCCAAAGTACTCGACCATGTCAGTGCGCTCGAACTCGCCGTGGACGAGGACGTCGATGCCGAGGCCCTCCTGGAGGCCGATCGAGTGGGCGATGTGCTGGTCGATCTGCGAGCGGTACTCCTCGGGCGTGATGCGGCCGCGCTGCAGCTTGACGCGGAGGCCGCGCACGGTGGTCGTCTGCGGCAGCGAGCCGATGCTCGTGGTGTAGAACAGCGGCAAGGGCAGCTGCTGCGGCTTGCGCTGGACGAAGGGCTGGGCGCGCTTGAGGTCGGACTCGTTGAGGTTGGCGATGCGCGACCGGATGGCCTCGTTCGACGGCTTGGCCGCATGGAACGCCTTCCAGGACTCCTCGTTGGCCTTCTTCTCCTCGAGCGCCTCGTTGTCGCCGCCTTCGGAGGAAAAAGGTCGACAAACACACAAGATGACGTCAGCATGACATCACATCGACTCCGCGCGAGGCGATCGACTCGGCGCAAAGGACGTACCCTTGACGAGGCGGGCGATGAGGTTGACCTCCTTCAGCTTCTGGAAGGCAAAGGCGAGGACCTGACGAAGGGCGGCGGGAAGCTTGGTCTCGGCCGCGGTGTCATAAGGCACATGCTGGAGCGAAGCCGAGGGCTGGATCACAAGCTGGCCATCGAACGACGCGCGGATGGCAGCGAGCTTGGTCGCGACCTCGTCCACCTGTGCCACACGAGATGGTCAGACGTCATGACGATGGTGGTGGTGATGATTTCTGTCGACAGCATATGTCGACACAACACGTCGACCAACCCAATTTCTTGGGTTGCGCGACATCACACCCAAGAGCGGGGGGCAGGACGCACGTTGATCTGCCACACGTTACGGGCATCGACAACGCCGGCGCCCAGCACAAGGTGCTTCGGGAAGCCGTGGGCCTTGAGGAAGCCCAGGTTGTCGCCGCGGGTGAAGTCGAGGCTCACGCCGACGACGTTCTTGGGCGCGGCGTGGAGCCACTTGAAGTTGTCCTCGCCGAGGTCGTCGAAGAAGGTCACCAAGTGGACCTTGGGGCCGTCGACGAGGGCCTCGAGCACGTGCGTGAGGAGGGCGCGGGTCTCGGCGTCGTGGTCGACCACGAGGATGGGCTCCTGGAACAGGACCTCGTCGACTTGGGCGTCCTTGAGCTGGCGGAAGAGCTTGACGTAGTGCGGCAGGATGTGCTCCTTGAGGAAGGCTGAGGCCACCTTGGCCTTGTCGCCGATCACCTGCTGGCCGTTGACGATGTAGCGGCACAGCTTGACAAACGTGACAGGGCCCAGCACGACAGGGAGCGCGTTGACCTGGCCAATCACCAGCAAGGAATGTAAATAAAAATAGAAATAAAAAATGAAAAATCACAAACAATTCCTTTGCGTCATTTGCGCACCTTCTTGCCAGAGGCAGCGGCGGCGATGATGTCGCGGGACTTGGCGACTTGCTGGAGGAAGTCGGAGAAGTCAACCTCGGCGGCGAACTTGCCCGCCAGGAAGGGCTCCTCGATCTCAGGCACCAGGTAGTGGTAGTTGGTGTCGAACCACTTGGTCATGTGCAGCGCACGGGCGCCGGGGATGCCGCGAGCCAGCGCAAAGTAGAGGTCGAGGCCCGCCTGCACACACGTGTCGACACACCATGTGCGTATGAGCCAATGTCACCGCGAATTGTCGACAACATATACAGCACACAACAACATAAGACAACACAACAACGTTGTTGCCGCCAAAGATTGACGAACCTTGCCGGAGCTGTGGAAGCGGGACGGGATGAGGCCCAAACGGAAGGCCCAGTCGAGGACCTGGTCGTAGAGGCTGAAGCTGGCCACGCCGACGCGGTCAATGCCGGCCTCGACCTGGGCCAGGATGTTGGTCTTCTCGACCTGAGCGGCGACGTCGAGCAGGTGGGTCTTGTCGACGTTGCCGGCCCAGAAGGACTCGAGCGCCTTCTTGAGCTCGCGGTCCCTGCCCACGCGGGGGAAGCCGAGGGTGCCGGTGGCGACGTTGGAGAATTGGGGGAAGTTGGTCGACGACATGATGATTCTTGTTGACTTATAACAGCGGAACTGAAGGTCTATTGATTGCTTGTTGTTGGTGTTGTTGTGGTGTCTGTTGAGAAGCGGAACTCCTGTTGCGAGTCTGTTTGTTTGTTTGTATGTTGGCGATTGAGTCAGTGTACAAATTCGCATGTCATTGTGTATGTATGTGTGTGTGTTGTGTCAAATCTTTACACCACACTATCGCCGGAGGAGCTGTGTCCAGCCCCTCCTGGCACCAGTGACGCCCGCTGGGACAGTGTTGTGTGTTCTGTTGCGTGTGTTGTTGTGGTTGTAGGAAGCCCACCTTGGCCTTCGAGACAGCTAAGGGGCGAAGCAAAGAGAGGGCAGGTGAGCGCTGGTACGGTGGTGGGGACTGGGGTGAATACAACACCGGGACAGGGCGAGGTTTTTATACCTGTCCCGGAGGACCAGAAGCATGCCCTTTCTCATCTCTCCGCTCGCCTGTCGTTGGCCAGCCCCAACCCCGCACACACACGACCAACAACGACGCACGCCCACGCGAGGACGGACGGGTCAGTCCACCGGCTGAGCCAGACACGTCAGCACGTCGCGCGCTTGTTGGTGGCCCAACTGTACGCGACTGGCCGGACGCGGGGTTGGGCGCCCGGAAAGCCGGCCCGGATAAGGAATAAGTCCTGGCCCCGGTTGCGTGACGCACCTTGAATAAGCGGGGCCGCAGCGCACCAACTTAGTTGGCGCGGACCTGCAACCACCGATAGGCTGGGAAACACCCGGCGAGAGGAGAAGGCCGACGAAGAAGGGCGCGCCGGGACTGGTCTCGTACCCAGCGCTGGGATTGCAAGTCGAGAGAATGGGAAGCGGTTGGGGCCGACCCCACGTGGCGCCAAACTTGCGGCAGAAGCAGCAGCGCTGCTCCAGCGGCAGTACATGAAAAGGAGGGCAAGGTGAGGACTCAACAGGGCCGAGCCTCAGTGCACAGGACCTTCGAGCTCACGTCATATATCGCCTTCTTGTCCATGAGAAAATTAGCGTAAACAACGGCTGGCCCAAGAGAAACGCTGGAGAAACACTGTAGCGGCAGGCCAAGGTGGGTACATGGCGGGGACAGGCAGGGACGTGGCGTGCCCACCTCAGGGCAACAAGACAACAGCCCGTGTAGAACATAGTGCCCACAACGGCCCTTTTTGTCCTGGAAAAGCAACAAGGACCACCTACTGTTTTTTTTCCAAACATATACATTATCCGTCTTGGCCCCACGCTGGCCGCTGCACCCAACCTTCGACCCAGCCAGGAACGGTCACTTTGTTCGCTGCCTCGCGCCTGAAGTTGAGTTTGTTATCCAGGGTCGTCATGGTGGCGCAAAGCTCCAGAGCGCCAGCGGGTATCGAACCGTCCGCCGTCCGTTGCTCTCTTGCCATCACACGGTGACCGGATTTTGAAGAATCGGTCACACCTAAGCACGACTGGTCAAATCCTAAGACTTGGCACCGGTTCTACCGATGGTCTCTGCGCCACTTCGTCCACGGCCCGGTCCAAGACACCATCGTCCTCTCGTTCGGCACCACCGCGCACACATCATGCAAGGCGATGAATTTTCACGAGAACAAACTGCCACCTTAAGTAGACACCTCCACAGAGGGATTTGCCGGTCTCTAAACCCATGTAACAGCCCTTTGGAATCAAGCTGTGGCCAATCATACACCTAGTAGCAGCAGGCCCTAAACTGCCCGAGGCGGTGAACCTGAAGTCGCCAGAACTGAAGAGCGGGATGCTTAAAAACTGGTGCTACTCACCTCACACTTCAGTTCTTTGCCATCACGGAAGACAAGGCATACAGACCGCAAACACCAGCAGACCGTCAGGGACCTGGCTTGTTGTTTGTTCGACCCGTCCTCTCATGTCCTTCAGCACATCTGCGACCGCCACAGCAGGAGGCGAGACGACCTTTGACTGCCCTCTTGCTGCGTCGTCCTCGTCGTTGAGCGCTGCCTGTCCGCCGTCCCCGTCCTTCACCACAACCCTGCCGTCATCTGCCTCGCCCAAGCCGTCATCGTTTTCGCTGTCGACCACCTCGGCCCTGACGGTTGATGTCGTGCTGAGCGAGATCGGCGCCTTTGCCAACCTGTCCACCACCTGCACCACGAGCAGTGGCAACACGTCCCCGCGTTCGCCCTTTTCCTTTACCAGCGACTCACCCAAGTCGGCGCCACAATCGCCCTCGTCCGTGTTCGCGCCCAACGACGACGCGCCTCAAGACCACAACCACGAAATGGCGTCATCGCCGCCTCCCCCGTCCGACGATTCGACCCCGGCCACGCCCTTCTTTGCCGACTCTGACATCTCGGTGCCCACATCGCCCGGGGGCACGCCCCTTCACGCGTCGTTGCCCTTCCCCAAGGAGAGGCAGCCTCGAATTCCGCTCACCGCGATGACCACCCTCGGCAAACAGCTCATCCAAGGTGCGCCTTGGCTTGGTTGGCTGGTTTTTATTCGTCTAAAAACGAATCTCACTCGTGCCGTTCCACAGGGCAACCCTCAGAGAAGACCGACGTGCACTCGTTTCTGGAACGCCTGGGGCTCAGTGGAACCAACTTTGACAAGTACAAAGACAAGAGCAAGAAGAAGACCTCCTCGGTCGGCTCGAAGCGCAAGAAGAGCGGCAAGAGCGGACGCCATGGGAAGAAGCACTCGGGCCGAAGCGAGAAAAAGAGCAAGAAGGCAAGGAAGAACAAGCCTGCCACTGACGAAAAGGCCGATGCAGCCGACGCCATGGCCGTAGAGACCCCAGCCAGCGCGGCTTCCTCATCTTCAGCTTCCTCGTCCCAGCCTGCAGCTCCTGCCACCACATCGCCCGAAGCCAAGAGCCCTGCCAAGAAGCCGACAACTCGCTCGCCGTCCTCGCGCTCGACGACGCCTTCATCGACGACGTCATCGGAACAAAAATCCTCGCCGCCTGCCGCCACAAGCAAGCAGCCGGCAAGGTCGCCCCGCAGGTCGCCCAAGGCCGTCCAGCGCCCAGCGGCCACCAAGCCCGAGCCGACCTCTGCCACCACGCGAGGGCACCATGAGTTTGGCGAGGCCGCCGTGCCGCGAGGCAGCGTCATCCCCTCGGCTGCTGCTCGACCCGGGTCGTTCTCAGGCCCGGAGCGTCGGCTGCCCACGGCCGCCATGGCCGACCCTCGTCGGCCTGCTCCGCCCGGGTACGCGGTGCCCGCTGGGCAGCCGATGCACCACGGCGGCGTGCCCATGTACCATCACCACCACCAACATCCCCACCAGCAGCCGGGGCCTCACCACCATCCTCTCCACCAACAACCTCAACATCATCACCATCATCACCATGGTGGCCACCCCGCCCAGCAGCACCAAGCCCACATGCGGCAGGCTCCCTTCCGCCAGTCCATCCGGCCTCCGCACCACCAGCAGCAGCAGCACCTGCACTATGGCGGTGGCGGCGGCTACGCGGTGCCCGGCCACCTGCACGCGCCCATGGGCGCCATCGCTCTCGGCCAGGCGCTCTCGTGGCCCGCGCCCGGCGGCGGCATGAGCCATCCTCCGCCTCCGTTCATGGCCGCTCGCCCGCTGCCCCAGCAGCCCGACCTGGTCCAGGTCCAGCAGGACCAGCTGCACGAGGCCGCCGGGTTCGACATCAACTCGTTCCTGAACTCGGCCCCGCAAGCGGCGGGCTACGAGGCCATGCTGGTGGACGACAGCTGCCTGTCGTCGCTCCTCGGCGCCGAGGCGCCCGCGCCGTCCGCTTCGGCGACCGCCGAGGCCTCCGCAGAGCAGAGCGAGCCCGCGGAGGAGGACGAGTTCCTGCTGGAGGAGATCTTGACCGGCGGGCCTTGGCTGCCGCCGCAGGCCTGCGACGACGACGTGGACGAGCAGCCATCGATGATGCTGCAGGCCGCGGCTGGCCAGGTCGAGCAAGCGGCCGCGGCCGACATCGACCAGTGGCTGGCCTGAGGCTCAAGTAAGTAAATAGCTGTGAAAATGTGAATATGTGAATCATGTAAAAAGAATGTACAAAGAATGTCAAATACGGAAAAAGTTCCTCAAATACACCATATGAAGATGTAAATATATTCCTTTTAAAAAGAGAAGACTGACTACTGAATGGTGATGGGCGTAACCGACTGCGAAGCGGGGAGGCCGAGGACCTTGACCACCATGTTGTTGAACGCTTTGCGGTACGTGCCCACCTTGTTGTTGGCCGCCGAAGGGTACACTCTGCACACAGAGCCTCTTGGTTAGCCAACAAACAAATAAATACAATTTAAAAACAAAATAAAATTGTACAATTTCTAAAATTAAAGCATTATCGCTTTCATTATTTTTTCGAGAATATGTCTCGTTTTTGATGAAGCCAGGGACGTACCTGTTGGTGAGCAGGATGGTGTAGACGCCGTTGACGGGGTCTCCGCACAGCTCGGTGCCCGTGTACCTGCATTGCGTGGGTCAGCAACAGCCTGGGGTGAGGCCGAGGCCTACGCGCGCGCGCGGATGGGGAGCGAGACCCGATGTGCATGAAGGTCTTTGAGCTGAGCGCGCCGCAGTCGAGGCCCCAGCCCTGGTCGGGCACGCTCGGGTCGTTCGTGTTCCAGCCCAGCGCGCGGCTGCTCTGCGAGTTGTTGTACTCCTTCACGAACAAGGCCGCCGTCGTCCTGTGTGGAGGCCGCACGAGCACGAGTTCAGCACAAATTCCAAACGCAACCCAAATAAAATCAAATCGCACACGCGCGCGCGCGCGCCATGTGACGCCGTGTGGCAGTGGCGAGCCGCGTACGCGTTGAGCCAGTGGTCGTTGGGGCCGGCCCACATCCACCTGTGCATGTACTTGGCCAGGTCCCGCACGTTGGAGAAGAGGCCCGCGTGGCCCGCAATCCCGCCCAGCGCGTAGGCGTTCCCGTCGGACACTTGGCCCTGGTGTGCGTGCACACGAGCGCGCACGCGTGGGTCGGACGACACGACACGAGCGCGCGTGGGTCGGATGACACGACACGACGCACGCGACACGAGAGGCGGCGCGCGTGTACCTGGATGACCTTGTGGAGGTAGGTGGTGTCGTTCTCGCAGGGCGCCGAGCGGCTCCACTCGTAGCGGGGCGGGAGAAAGTACGAGTCGTACATCGAGGCCTGGTGCAGCACGTACAGGCGGACGTAGGCCTCAAAGTAGCACTGCGCCGCGCTGTCGGCCGCCCAATCAACAATCAAACAAATAAACTTCAGTTTCTGGCCCAAGCTCGAGCCCAGGCCCAGAAGATAGGATGAAGGCGACGTACCCGGGGCCGCCCTGGTCGCAGCCGGCGAGGAGGTCGGTGGGCTTGACGTAGCCGCGGTCCTTGGCCAGGTTGCCCACGACGTACATGAGCGTGATCATGCTGAGGTCCGAGTAGACGTAGACGGCCCCGACCGGGTTGGCCAGGGTCTGGGCCAGGAGGCCCGCGTAGATGCGGTCCTGGCACGAGAAGTTCTCCTCCGGGTGCGGCCGCTTGGTCTCGGGACAGCCAAAGGCCGGGTCCCCTGTGCGTGTGCCCAGGCCAGCGTGAGCGCCTTGTTCGCTTGACATGAAGAACAAAAGAAGTAGAAGGACGGAGAAGAAGAAGGTGAAGCTGTTCAACAGTACAGTAGTTGGGGTTGGGGTCCGGCGGGTAGCCCGAGTTGTGGAGAAGGCAGTTGAGGACGGTGATGTCGCCCTTGCCGTGCTGCGCGTACTCCTTGCCCAGGATGTCGGCGATGCGCGTGTCTGCGTGGAGGTCACGGTGAGCAACGACGACTACAACGATAAAGATGACGATGAACCCAGCTGAGGGCGGGCGTACGGAGAGGCAGCTCGCCGCGCTGGTAGAACTGGGCTACGGCCGCGGTGGTGGCTGAGAAGCGCGAGGGTCAGGCGAGTGTACACAAGGCAAAAGGGAGGAGATGATGTATCATACTGGTGACCTTGGTGCAGCTGGCCATGTCGAAGAGCGTCTGTACAGACATAAATGTACAGATACAGGCCCCTCCCTCGTGAATTGTTGTACAAAATTAACAAATCAAATGGAGAAGACGAATTGGGGCGCACGTCAATCGTCATGGGCGGGTTGTGGGAGTTGAATGGAGGCGTTGCGCCATACGTGAAGTGCCCCACGGCACGCTCATAGATGATTCCCTGCGCGTGACGGGCGAAATGGCGTAATGAGGAATCAGGAAAAGGAAGAAGATTGCAGTCTCCAAGCTTGCCGCTAAGCGTACATCCTTATTGCCCACAAGGGCGACGCAGCCAGGATAGGCTCCGTCCTGCACTCCGGCGAGAAGGACCTTGTCCACGGCAGACCAGTCGGTGGCGTTGCAGGCAGCCACGAAGATGGCACACAAGACAACCAGCGCAGCACACGCACCACGCTCCATCTTTCTGCAGTAGCGCTGCACTGTCTGTGCGTGTCTCTGCTTCCTATTAATTTTTACCGGCCAATCTCTGGCTGGCGGTTTTGTCCGCACCTCGGGCACGGGAGTGCCCGTTGTGGAGTAAAGCTTGGCCCTTTTCCCTACCACCAAAGGACGGTCGATGCTGGTAAACACGATCTGACGTCAGCCGTAGGGTGAAGGAGCTGCTTGTGTCTGAATGTGTATTTCAAACTAGAGCACAAAGCGCCTCATGACTGATAAAAGATCCTTCTCCAGACTGACTTTTCCTCGCGAGGATTGCTTTCCTGCTGCGGCGCGCCGTTCCTTGAGGCAGTGGGAAATGCTCCCACGCCACCGAGCACTTCTATCAGCTGGGTGCGCGCCGTATCGTTCCTCTCCGTATCGGACAGCCGCAGGTCTTTGTAGTTGGTATACCACATCTCCAGTACAGCAACACAATGTCCTGGCTTCTCCATGGTCCGAAGCACATCCGGTCGGTCACCGTGGCGAACCCACACAACTATCACTAACTTCCCTGAGGTGTCGCACAAGTCTGAGAATGTGTGTAACTGATCAGAACAACTTAGGATGTCAGGAAGTACCCCGGAGAGTGGTGTCAATGAACGTGGCCACCTCGGACGGCTTGGGCTGTCGTTCCGTCAAGGACTTGACCAAAAGTAAAACAAGCTGGTGTGTCTCTTGGGCGGTGTCTACGATCTGCGGCTTCACGTAGTGGCTCAGTCCATCCTTGAACAGGAACTTCACACAGAGGCTGAGGAGCTCCTCCTGCAGTTTGAGTGCTTATCATCAGATAGACGACAAAGGGGCTTAGCAGGTGTTTGCGGTACCGCAACAGAGCTCTTAGTGTAGTTCATCACCGCTAGAGGGAGCTTCGGTTTTGCCGGCGCTGCGCTTGAGCTGGCTGGAGCGTTGGAGACAGCCTGGTCGGTTCTTTGTCGGTTGATAGCATCTATTAGCTCTTGCAACTTCGCCACGAGCTGGGTGTTTACTGTTAGAATCTGCTGCAGAAGCTTCTCTTGCTCTTGTCGGTCCTTGGCAAGCTCAATTCTGAAGCTTTCTGCAAGTCTTGTAAAGTGCTCATTTTCGAGGCCAGCGTTGGGCGTACGCTCTGTGGCACCCGTGGGAACAAGGGCAAGTTGTGTGTCTGGCTGATACATCTGGTGGTGGGGCCGGCACGGTTGTTGACTAATGAGACAGCAAAGTTACGCTTATTTATTGATGGATGAAAAGGTAGCAAAATACTCTAACCGAATGACAACACCTGGTTACAAAATCGTTGTCTTGTAACCAATTCTGAATGATAATTCCCATTTGTCTGTTGATGTCAAAATTTTCGATCAAAAAATACCCTCGAAAATAGTAACCACTCAGCTCGTAGGTGTACGAATCTGTTTTGGTTTATGTTTCTGTTTCTAGTTTGTCTATGCCAAAAAAATGACCAGGTAAACAGACAAAATGCAGTGGTTGGTGAAATGACAATCACCTCGTTTTCTCCACACTGTTACGTGGTGACACTCCCTAGCTTAAAACCTGAGTAGCATTTGATTCACTCACTCTTGCCCTATTCACTACACAACAGCCAGCTTCGATAGTTTACTGCCACGCCATGTTTGGAGATGATTATGCACCGGTGAGCTTCTCCAGCTGTAGCTTTTTTTTTCTTTCTTCCATCTCACCTTCCCAACACAAACACAGAGTGAGGGAAGTCAAGTCCGCTTGCGGAAAAGGATGGTTAAGAACTTACAAGCCAACATGGTTGACGTGCTGCTGGTATGTGCTGGTTGTTGCTTCTAATGTTTTTGGTTCTGGTACTAACGTCCATGGCAGTGCATTGATGATTCTGGTTCTATCAGTGATGCCGACTTTGTCAAGCTTAGACAAGCAGGGGAGGAGATTCTGCGCTTATCTGCCAGCAACAATAACTCCCGTTTTGCAGCTGTCATGTTCCACTCTACCTCCACTATCGTGAGCTCCTGGCGACAGTCAGCCATGGAGGTTCAGCAATCATTGAACTGTATGTACCAAATCAGATTTATCTTTTAATGTTCTAACCCTGTTTCCTCAGCCTACTCCCGGAAACGAGGTGGGACCAACACTTCCCAGGGTCTCATTGATGCGCAGCAGTTGTATGCCCGTGGTCGTTCCAACTCGAAAAGGCTTCTGTTCCTGCTGACTGATGGAGAAGCCAACAACAAGGGAGACGCTGAGCGTTTGGCTTCACAGCTCAAGTTCACCCAGGTACGCTCATTGAGAGTAGCCATTTCCATGACCTTGCACTGATCATTTGATTGCAGGGTACCATGGTGTTTGTCCTGGCTGTTGGCCACAACTTTGACATGGACCACTTGGCCAAAATGGCCAGTTACGGTTGCCTCTACCGGATGGATAATTACGAGGCTCTGCTCGCTGCTCTCAAGGAAAATGAAAGAGATGAAGGGAGCGTTCAACATGAACTTCACGTCACCGTTCACGCCTACACCATCAATCCTCCAGTCAAGTTCTCTCAGGTGAGCTCAGCTCGGCTTGCCGTCACTTCTTGGTCTAACCACCCTTTTGTGCACAGGACCTCAAGTACAAACTGGAGGTAAACAACGTCGGAACGGTCGCGCTTCCTCAGGGAACTCGCATTTGGCTGAATGAACCAGGCCACTACTTCACCGAGACCTGTGCCATCCTTCCTCATACCCTAGAAGTTGGTGAGACCGTGGACCTCTCGTTCACCCTCCGCAGCCAGAAGCAGCACTTCAGAACCCTCTCGGATGGTGTTCAGTTCAGCATCAAGCACCCGCATGGAGCGAACGTGTTTTGCGACATGAATGAGATCGAATTCAGAAGCCAGGACTTTATCGGCAACTTCGTCAACTACCGCCCTCCTGCGCCGGCGACGTGCCTCAATATCTTGATGTTTGGTGTCATCGGCTCTGGCAAGAGCAGCTTCACCAACACCATCCTTAGCGCGTTCTCTGACCAGGTGATGGACAACGCGCTGGTTGGTGGTGATGGTGATCACTGCACAACGGACTACAGGTACTCCGTGTCTGCCGCACTTGATGGTGTGCCGCTCCTGACTTATTTTATTCTGTCTAGGCGCTTCCATCTGGGGCAACTATGCGGACTTGAGGGGACTGAGATTGCGCTGTGGGACAGCTGGGGTCTTGACGAACAGACCTACAGCAATGACTTCCTGATGACGTTGCTCCGCGGCGATCTCCCCAGTGGATACGAGATGGTGGATGTTTCCATCGTAAATGGAGACAACCGCGTCCCCGACTACATGAGCCAGGTCGACAGGCGCATCCACGGCGTGCTGGTATTCGTGCCTATCAACATTCTGGAAGATTCAGTCATGCTCCTGCGTATCAAGGACGCCCTACGTTTGACCAACAAGATGAGTACGTCTGCTGATCATTTATATTGCTACAAACGCGCTGACTCCTTTGCAACAGAGCTCAATGCTCAGGTTGTCGTCACCAGAGCGGACACGGTCAGTGGGAAGCAGAACAGGATCACTTTGCAGGAGCGGATAGCCAAGGAGCTCAATCTGGCGCCCCTTCGGGTGAACCTGGTCAAGAACTACCTCAAGGTCAAGGACAAGGACTTTGCCATCGACAAGGTGGCTCTCCGTGTCTTCGCCGACATCGTCGACACCGCCCACCAGTACGTGAAGACCTACGTGGCTGCTTCACCGTCTCCTTCGTCATCTGTGGCTCGCGACTCCAACCGCTACAATGCCACGAAGCCCAACGATCCCGGGTCTCCCTACGTCGCCCACCAGGCTCCTCCCCGGAGGTGCAGCCAACCTCCTTCGCCCATCAGTCCGACCCAAGCCGCAGCCAACACCCTCACGGTGCATCACGGGAAACTCGAGACAAAGGTGAAGTTCAACGATTCCACGACCTTCTACTCGCTTCTGAAGACCGTGTGCTTCCAGTACAAGCTACCCTACGAAAACTACGCCCTCGCTGATGCCCCGGTTGAGGGATGCGCTTATGGGGTGGAGGACAAGGTCTGCACCTTCATTGGGCTGTCGGATGTCTATCTTGTGCCGTTCTGATGGGTTTTGTTCCAAACCTCGAGTGACCATTAAACGCTGGCCTTACCTTATTCGCTTGCTGTTCCCATGTCCTTGGCCACAAGCAGATTCTTTCTCACCTCCTTCGCACTTGCTGCGACGGCCTGCAAGCTCCCCCATTTGACGCAACTTCCGGCTCAGCTCTTGGACTGTGGTTGATGCCGTGGCCAAGCAACACACGGCAGCAATTTATTTTATTTTATTTATTTTATAATTTATTTTCTTAAACCTCACTTGGTGGTGGCCTGGATGTCGGGTCGTCTGACGCGCAACAGCTCTAGGGCCGCGCGGTAGCCGCGCCAGTTGAGCTTGAGGCTGCGCAGCTCTGGACAGGCGTCGGCCAGGCAGGCCAGACCGCCTGGCGTGACGCACCGGCAGTCCATGAGGTTGAGGCTCGCCAGGCCGAGCAGGCCGCGCGCGAGGGCCGCCAGCGCGGCGTCGTTGACGGCCGTGCCGTTGAGCCGCAGGTGAGCCAGCGTGGGCGCCAAGTGGCGCACCAGCGGTGACCAGTCGGTGATGCGGTGGCACTTGCTCAGCGCGAGCCGCGTCAAGGCCGGGAGCGACCTGCACAGGCCGGCCAGCGCCGCGTTGTCGATCCCCTCGCAGCGCGACACGTCGAGCTCGGTCAGCGCGCGATGGCCGAGGCCGTCAGCAGCGGCGAAGCTATCGGCGTTGACCGCGGGGTTGTTGGCGATGTTGAGCGACTCGAGCCGCGGCAGGCCGGCCAGGACCGCGCGGAATGTGTGGCTGCTGTTCAGCTGCGTGCAGCCAGAGAGCTGGAGCTGAGTCAGGTCAGTACATCGCTGCACGATATGCACGAGCTCGGCGTCGCTGATGGGCGTGCAGTTGAGGTTCAGCACGCGTAGCGAGGTCAGTTCGCCCAACGGCTCGAAGAGGGGGTTGCAGCCTGGACCGCACGCAGAGTTTGCAAAAGAAAATGAGAAAGGAATGATTGCCAGCGACAAAGTTGTGTACCGGAGAGGTCCAGCGCGGTGAGGCGCGAGAGGCCGGCAAGTGCCTGGAGGGCCTGCTTGCTGCAGGCTGTAGCGGAGATGCGGAGGGAGAGGAGATGCGGCAGGTGCGCGGCCACGCCCTCGACTAGCCCGGCATCGGTGATCTTGTGGCACTCGCTGGGCGCGATTGAGAGAAAGAATCATGTGAGTCGCCTGAGATGGAGGAGTGTGCATGTGCAGGTCGAACCCGAGGTCGAGGCACGTGAGCCGCGGGCAGCCACGGCAGATGTCAAGCAGGTTCGCGTCAGTGAGCCCCACGCAGCCGTAGAGCACGAGCGACTCCAGGTTGGTACATCTGTGGTCACAGCACACCACCACAAGCAGGGTTAGGACTGCGGCCAGTGGGCAAGCTTGGCCTGGGTTGAATGGTGTGTATGTAAAGCGAACCGGCCAATACAACCGAAGCCGTCGTCTTCGACACGAAAGTTGCAGTGGAGGTTGAGCGAGGTCAGGCTCGTGTAGAGTCCCTGCAGGTAGTGGTGAGTAGTGATGAATGACCGACACTCAGCAAAGGCGCGAGCTCAAAGGTACTGGGGTGGACAGGATCTGCTCCAAGAAGGCTTGCTTCGTGTGGGAGTAGCCGTAAAGGCTGAGCTGCTTCGTGTCGCTCCGCAGTAGCCAACCAACATTGTGTGGAGACAACAAGAAGTTGCGCACGCAGTACCTGCAGTCCTTACGGCAAACAACTTGTTAGTCAGCGTTGATCAGTTCTGGCTCTGGGTTCTGCGACTTACCCCCACAATCGTTGCTGCAAATCTTCGGGCAGACAGACCTCGGACTGCGTCAAGCAACTTGACTTGGCAACCACCAAAGCACATTGCTCCCACAACGTTCGCATCCTGAAAGTTGGCTTGGTGCCCCAGCCAGCAGCAAGAACGTGTTGTCGTTTCCCGCCAAAAAAGAGACGTTCTTGACATTCTCGCTTCCAAGAAAAAGCTTCACTTTGGCCTCGCAAACCCATCCTCACGCCTTGCTCTACACGGCAAACTCTGGTGTCACGAAGATGGAGAAGCAGTCGGCGGAGGCAGCACTTGTGGAAGGTAAAAACCATGGTCATCTAGCGTGCGCAGCGTACGAAGTGGCACATGCTCATTCATTCGTTATACAGTGGGCGTTACTTTGGCTGCAGAGGAGCTGCGCAAAGCCACGGCCGTTCTCTTCACCTCGGGAGCTGGCCTTGGCGTGGACTCGGGGCTTCCCGACTTCCGGTCTCTCCCACTCTCTTGTCTTGGCTGCAAGTGGACAATGCACTGACACTCCCGAGTGTGGAACTGCAGGGGGCCCCAGGGGTTCTGGCGTGCGTACCCGCCTATGAAGGAGATGGGCTTGTCCTTTCCCAACATGAGCAATCCGCGTTGGTTCACCGAGGATCCCACCTTTGCGTGGGGCTTCTGGGGTTCGTGCCTACACAGGCTTGAGGGAACAAGCTGAAGTCTGATGGTGGTAATGGTAACGGCAGGTCATCGCTACGCGCTCTACACAAAAGCGGCCCCGCACAAGGGCTACGAGATCATGCTCGAGCTGGGCCGCGGGATGCGCGACGGCTACTTCAGCTTCACCTCCAACGTCGATGGCCACTTTGCCCAGTACGCGCTGATGTGCACACCCGCATAAACTCTTCTGAATCTGACCCGCGAGTCGTGCAGAGTGTTCCCTGAGGACCGTATCCTCGAGTGCCACGGGTCAATCCACCATCTCCAGTGCTTCTCGAACTGCTGCGAGGTTATCTGGGAGGCCAGCAGCTCAATCGACCTCGCGAAGCTGGACATTGACATGACCACCTTCAAGTACGTCTTGGCCCCGAGCTTTGGATGAGGGCATGGGCACATGAGCTGTTTGCTAACTCTCACATCACAGGGCTCGTGGACCGCTGCCGGCGTGTCCTCGCTGCGGAGGCCTGGCCCGCCCCAATGGTGCGGCCAACACTGCATCGTATGCTGCTCAAACCGACTGTGACAAACTGACGCCTAGGCCACCAACAACACCTGGGCAGTGCTCATGTTTGGCGATGGCGGGTGGGTTGAGGAGCGGATCGACGCGCAGTATGCTCACTACGAAGCTTGGCTCAAGGCCCTCCGGCACGAGGAGAGCCCGCGCCTGGTTGTCATCGAGGTCGGCGCTGGTACGGCCACACGTGCAATCCTCACTTCACAAGCCTGCGGTCAGCTGACCGCCAGCTCGGCTCCCTCGTTCCCTCTCTGGATATGCCAGGAACGGCTGTGTCGACCGTGCGACACCAGAGCGAGCAACGCGTGGTGGCCTTTGAGCAGTGCTTTGGGAAGGGCTCGGCGGCCCTCGTGCGGATCAACCCGCGAGACTACCACAGCCCGGCCCACGTGCGGTGCATCCCGATCCCGCTGGGCGGCCTCGACGCGCTCACCCGCATCCAGACCGCTCTGGGCGCTTCCTCTTCGTCCTCTTCCTCCTGACCCGCGTGACTTCTCTTCCCTGTTGGATCACCAAAAGACAGGAAAAGAAGCCTTTTTTGTTTTAACACACAAAACAACAGAACAAGAAGATGTCAGGTGGCTTCGTGTTGGAGGTACAGAGGGGCATCGTTGGTGGCGCACCGCCGCACCGTGAGTGGCGCAGCTCCCAGTCGTGGACCATTCCCGTGACGCCCTCGACCACCGTGGCTGAGTTGATTAGCGTGCTCCAGCAAACTTGCGACCCCTCCATCACTGCAGCTAGGCTGCGTCATGTTGGTGGCGCTGGCTCGCTCACCGTCTCGCTTGACAACCCACACCAGACAATTGCCGAGGCTGGTCTCAGCGAAGTACGTCTTCATCATTCGAAATCGGCAGAGCATGATTCTAAATCTGAAATCCAAACATTTAGGGCTCTGTGGTGGGGTTCACCAAGCCAGGCATGATGGACTGAATGACTTCACGCACATGTGTTGTATGCTCCAAGTTAGACTCCCGTCCCTCTGTGGTGGCTGTAGTGAACAAGATTTATTCAAACCCACGTCCTGCTTGACACAAATCCTTTGGGGGGGGGGCGTGCTCTGTTGCCCTTGGGCGTGAACACTTACTTCTTTTTTGCAAGTCGTTGTTGTGATGCTACCACGTGATTGTCGTAGTGGAGCTTGGCAGAGGACAACCTTTTTGTGATTGAAGAAGCAGTATCTATGCACGTTGTACGCCATGCCGGCCTATGGCCACAGGCACAGTCACAGCCACAGTCACAATGAGCGCCATGTTCAGGCGTGGCATATGACCGTACTGTTGTCGAAGGAGGAGACGATGACGAGGGAGTGGTTGATGTTGTTTACCAGTCAGCCATCTGTCAGCGCCAGGTCAAACCTCTGCACACGTGAGTAGCCCGGCACGCAGTAGGTGGTCATGTTGGCGCGCAGCAGATTGCGCAGCACGGTCACTTGCGCGGCCGCTGCGGTCAGTGTGGTGTTGGTCGAGAGACGGTACGAGAACCGCAGGCCCGGCGCGGGGCTGTCGGCGGTGTTGTTTGATTGACCACTTGGCGGTGGTGATGGTAAAGTTGAGGCCGCTGAACTGGGACGGCTGGGCAACAGCGGCATCAGCCGGAGCCAGACAGCAATGAGAGCGCACCGGAGTCCTCCGGTAGGGACGACCGCACTACCGGTGACCGCCGGTGGCCGACGCGTGCCTTGCTATTCCTGGCCGATCAATGGTTACAGAGAGCCCAGTTGGGCAGACGACCGTCTTGTACATGGGGCACTTCTTGGCGGTCTCGGCGAGCAGCGCACTGGCGAACCAGGATCGAGGCCTAGACGAGAAGCGGTGGCCGCAAGGCAAAACGCTTCACGCCATTTTCTTTTTCGTTTCTTCGTACTGGCGTAATAAAGCTCGAAAAAAAAGAACACGATGGAGGGAGAAGAGACTGGCCAGAACCTCAAGACGCACCAATCTTTTGACCCTGCCCTCCCTGCGATTCCTGATTCTGCTCCTGGTGCGGCCAATCGAGTGTGTGTGAAGAATGCAGAGTACTAATATAAGCTGCCTTGCATCTGCTGGGTGCCTGGCCAGCCCGAGAAAAGGAAGCGGGCATGGGGGACTTGATGGTGGAGCTAGTAAGCTTCATCTTCCAGTTTGTGCAGCCAGAAAGCCTCTTGGCCTACCGGGCCGTGAGCCGTACGTGGAAGGACGCTCTCCAACAGTTTCACCTTCGCTGTCGTCCGGACCTGCCAGCACACACGCGCGACCACTTTCGTGCCTTTGCCACACGGGCGGCCAGCAAGGGCTGGCTGTCTCTGCTCCAGTGGGCGCGTGCCAACGGCTGCCCTTGGGACGAGTGGACCTGTCGCATGGCGGCCGAAAAAGGCCACCTGGCCATGCTTCAGTGGGCGCATGCCAATGGCTGCCCGTGGGACAAGGCCACTTGCATCCTTGCGGCCAGGTATGACCACATGGGCGTGCTTCAATGGGCGCGCGCCAATGGCTGTCCCTGGGACCAGAACGTCTGTGCCGAGATAGCCAAGGGAGGCCGGCTAGATGTGCTCCAGTGGGCGCGAGCCAAAGGCTGCCCGTGGGATGAGGCCACTTGTTACCACGCGGCGAGGGGAGGCCACTTGGAGGTTCTTCAGTGGGCTCGTGCCAACGGCTGCCCTTGGAACTCGTGGACCTGCGCCGAGGCCGCTTTGAAAGGCCATCTGGATGTGCTCCAGTGGGCGCACGCCAACGGCTGCCTGTGGGACGAGGAGACTTGCAGCGCGGCCGCCCAGGGCGGCCACTTGGACGTGCTCCAGTGGGCGCGCGCCAACGGCTGCCTGTGGGACGAGGAGACTTGCAGCGCGGCTGCCCATGGAGGCCACTTGGACGTGCTCCAGTGGGCGCGCGCCAACGGCTGCCCATGGACTGAGAACACCTGCGATGAGGCGGCCAAGGGCGGCCATCTGGAGGTGCTCCAGTGGGCTCACGCCAATGGCTGCCCGTGGCACGAGTACACCTGCGCTTATGCGGCCTATGGAGGTCAGTTGGACACGCTTCGATGGTTGCGTGCCAACGGCTGCCCGTGGGGTGAGAACACCTGCACCTCAGCCGCTGGAAAGGGCCACTTCGACGTGCTCCAGTGGGCGCGCGCTAACGGCTGCCCGTGGGATGGGAACATCTGCGCCTAAGCCGCTGCAAAGGGCCACTTAGACGTGCTCGAGTGGGCGCGCGCCAACGGCTGCTCGTGGGATTAGCACACCTGTGAAGAAGCGGTGGTTCAGCGGATGAGCGAGACCGAAGAAGATGCAGCGGTCTGATCAACTATGCCAATGAAGAGGAGGCGCCATGAACTCAAACAACAGACAAGAGCCTCGTCACGCAACGTGTTCACTCGTGGGTGGCGTTAATTAGAAGAAAAAAGGATTTTTTTTGCCAGCCTGGCGAAGAAGGTGGGGGCCAAGTGGTCTGGTCCGCTCCGAAACAGGACGGCCTGCCGAAAATAAAGGGAAACTGTTGTTGGTGGGGTCTTGTCCAGCTCAACAACGCGGAGCCCCTTCCTTATCCTCTTGCCGCTTGGCTGCATCAACAAGAAGAAGGAATCGATCCGCAGCAACTTGACTCTCTTCAGGAGTACACTCGGAAATTGGTGTGCTAGTGAGGTACTTGAAGCACTACAATCGGTTTGCCATCGACGTCACATTAATCAAACGCCTGCGTCTTCATCGCAATCGCAGGGGAAACAATGGAAATCACTGGTGGCGACGTTCACGTCCTCCATCGTGCTGCCGCCAATGGAGACACCCATTTGGTGGGAAATGGCATCAATCACTCACACTTGAACGACATAAACGGGCACGCTTCAGGCGACAAGGTGCGTGTCGTCTCAGTGCTGCGTTTGCTCCTCCATTTGGATCTTACCAACATTCATTCACACCGCACAATCTTGCCAAGAAGTAATCTACTGACTTGGTGCCTTTTCCAGACCTCAAAGAGGAAGCTGGACGAGGAGCGCGCCGAGCTACGTGCCGAGGCCCAGTACCTGGTGCCCACTTACGAGGAGCTCACCAGAAGGTTCGTCCCTCCATCCACCCATCGTGCTATGATGGCCTTCCTTCCTTGCGCTTGTATCGCTGATGGTCTCGACTTGGTGGCGGCCGGCAGATACGAGCAAACACTGGCGCTAAGCGCCAGCACCAAGTCACTGACAGACCTCTTTTCCATCGACCGCCTGCTCGAGGCTGGCGTGTTCGCGCATGGTTTCGCGCCCCTGAACGATGTGGATGACGATGACGACAACGACTACGACGACCTCTTCCTTCTCACCGATCGCGTTCCCACCGCCGGTGCGTCGCACACGCACACGAGCGCCCGCACATGCACGCACCGGCTCACCGCACGACACGACACACGCAGAGAGCCTGGCCCAGCAGCGGGCCGAGCTGGCCTGGAAGGGGGCCGTCACGGAGAAGGCCTATCGCGCGATGCTGAAGCAGTACAAGGCCGAGAGCCGCCTGCGGCGCCTGGCCGGGCCGGAGCGGCTCGACGACGTCGAAGCCAACGGCGGCCTGCGGGAGCGAGAGCTCAAGCGGCTCCGTCGTGACCCGCAGCAGCAAGACGAGACCAGTGCGCCGCCTCGTCCTGATTGGTTGGTTTAGTTTGTTCGATTGCTGACGTCAGCAACAACCTTGTGCCGTTGACACAGCGGCAACCACGGCCGAGGAGGACGAAGATGAGCAAGAGGAAGACCTGGACGAGGACGAGGAAGGCGACGATGGACAGCAGGACTCGGCGCTGTTGCGCGACCTCAAGCGGCGCTTCGGGCGGATAAAGCTCTACAAGCGGATCAGCCCCTCGCGCTACGTTCTCTCACCCATGGGCGACACCAACTTTTACATCGGTTCGCTTTCCTTTAATCCCGATTGGTCCACTTTTATCGTCTAACATTTGTCCGACTGGGCTGTGTGCACGCAGACACGGAGGACGACTACTTTAGCTATGAGAACGACGCGCGCCACGGCTTCTTTGGCGAAAGCGGCAAGTTCCGCGAGAAGCCTCACCGCGTACGCATCTCCCCCAAACACATACACACACATGACACACACACACGCGTGTGCCTGACGTCAGCGACACGCGACATGGACAGGGCGACAAGTACGCGCTGCTGGAGCTGGCCCACTTGCCCGAGGGCATGAACAAGGAGGAGTTTGCCCGCGGCTGGACCCAGATCGTCAAGCGGTACGTTGTTGCCGACGCTGCTGCTGCTAAGCTTGATGTTGATGTTGATAATGGCGGCGGCGGTGATCAGGGACATGCCGCGCGCGCACCGACAGTACGTGAACTCGCACCAGGCCGTCCTCAACAACTGCCGGGTACGTTCCGCGTCGCTCACAAGTCTGATAAAATCCGGGGGCTGACGATACCCAACCAACTCTGTCTCGACACACGTATACACACAAACAGAAACTCGCGGTCATGTGCCAGAAGGAGATGATCCGGCGCGCGGCTCTGGCCCGGCGCCAGAGCCGGGAGGCCAACCTCCGGGCCAAGAAAATGGCGCGCGAGGTGCGACCGCTGCAGCGCTCCCCTTGCTCTTAAGGAGGCGTCAGCTTACCCGGAGGCAACTCGCGTGCAGATGGCCGTCTGGTGGCGCAAACACGACAAAGAGCAGCGCGCGGCCCTCAAGAAGCGCGCCGCCGAGGGTACGTCCTGGACGCAGCCCCGCGCGTGTGCGCTGCGCGTGTGTGCGGCGAACCAACGGCGGCTGTGCAGATCGCAAGAAAAAGAAGGAGGAGGACGAGCGCCGGGAGGCGCTGCGGCAGCAGAAGAAGCTCAACTTCCTCATCACCCAGACCGAGCTCTACTCCTACTTCATCGGCCGGTCCGTCCCCCCCCCCATTGGCCCCGTTCTTGTCTTGCCGCACTCACCAGGCCAACAACAGGAAATCCGGAGCTCAAGACCCCAACGCGCCACCCGTGCGTCTGCAATATTGCTAAATTATTGAATTATTGTTTAACGAATCTCTTATTCTAATAATACTAATAATAAATAAATAAATAAATTTAAAAAAAAACAGCCGCCAGCACCGATGCCACCACCGCAGGCCGCGCCGGCGATCCCGCGTGTCGGTCGACAGACTCGTACGTGTGCCTCTTGTTTTATGATTAGTTTTCTTATTTATTAACGACAACGACCACAGCCAAGCCAACGGCGGCGCCAGAGACCGTCCCGGAACCCGACCCCGAAGACGCCGCGCTGAACCCCGAGCGGGCCAAGGAGGCCGCCGAGGTACGGCCCTTGGCCTGACTTGACCTCGCCCGGCTGAGTCGGCCTGACTTATGGGACGATGTCTTCGCAGATGGCGTGGAAGCGGCAGATGGACAAGACGCGCGAGTTCGACGTCGACCAGCAGAGGCTGCGCGAGGAGGCCCTCAAGTTTCAGGCCGAGGACGCGGCCGCGGGTGGTGGCGCCTCCGCATCACCTGCCATCGAGACCATCGAGAAGGTCAGCGATGACGTCGAGGGCGACTTGACCAACCCGTCGACGATGCCCACCGAGTACATCACCGTCCCCAAGATGTTCCGCGGCAAGCTCAAGGTGCGCTTCCCCACATCATCCTCGCTTCTTCCTTGTCGTGGTTGCTGACGTAAGCACGATGACGATGATGGCGATGAGCAGATGTACCAGCGCAAGGGCCTGAGCTGGCTGGTGAACCTGTACGAGCAGGGCATCAACGGCATCCTGGCTGACGAGATGGGTCTCGGCAAGACCGTCCAGTCCATCTCCTTCCTCACCTACCTGGCCGAGGTTCTCATGTCCTTCACCGCACACACGCGCGCCCGCCGCACACACGCGCACCGCACACGCCCTGATAATAACGGGCTTGGGGAAACACGACAGGTGAAAAACATTTGGGGGCCGTTCCTGGTGCTGGCGCCGACGTCGACGCTCCACAACTGGCAGCAGGAGATCACCAAGTTCTGCCCGGCGCTCAAGGTGCTGCCTTATTGGGGCTCGCAGAAGGACCGCAAGGTGATCCGCAAGTTCTGGAACCCGCGCCACCTCTACACCCGCAACTCGCCCTTCCACGTCCTCATCACCAACTACAACATCGTCGTCCGCGACGAGTCCTTCTTCCACCGGTTCTTCTTTCTGCCTCCCTCTTGCACGCGCGCGCGCGTGTCCTTCTCCGCCGCACACGCGCTCACTCGCCGCACATGCGCGCACAGGATCAAGTGGGAGTTTATGGTGTTGGACGAGGCGCAGGCGATCAAGAGCTCGTCTTCGGCGCGATGGAAGAGCCTCCTCTCGTTCTCGTGCCGCAACCGCCTCCTCCTCACCGGCACGCCCATCCAGAACTCGATGGCCGAGGTACGCGCGCCTCGTCTCGCTCAGTCCATTGGGGGGGGGGGCTCGGCTGACACGCACAACGCACGCGGCGGGACATCTGGGCAGTTGTGGGCGCTGCTGCACTTCATCATGCCGACGCTATTCGACTCGCACGAGGAGTTCACCGAGTGGTTCTCCAAGGACATCGAGAGCCACGCCGAGAACAAGTCCGCCCTCGACGAGCGTATGCGCCCCCGACGCCTCCTTGTCCCCCCAAGTCATTAGCAACAGGGTCGCTCACGTGTGTGACGGTGCAGACCAACTGAGCCGACTGCACATGGTGCTCAAGCCATTCATGCTCCGGCGCCTCAAGACCGACATCGAGTTCGAGATGCCCAAGAAGGTGCGAAGCGGAAACGGCTGCTTGATTCTTGCCTGTTGATTCGTCCGTTGATAAACGACTGATTGATGATTGGGTGAAATATACAGTTTGAGATCGAGGTCAGTTGCGGACTGTCGCCGCGGCAGAAGGCGCTGTATCGGGCCATCAAGGACAAGCTCAACGTGGCCGAGCTCCTCAAGCAGAGCTTTGGCGACGCGACGGCTTCCAACAGCGAGCTCATGAACCTGGTCATGCACCTCCGCAAGGTGTGCAACCACCCGGAGCTGTTCGAGCGCGGCACCTACCGCTCGCCCTGGCAGTTCCGGCCGCCGGCCACGACCGAGCTCTACGCCACGCCGCCCAAGCCCGCGCCCGTCGCCCTCCCGCAGCTCTTCTTCCACGGTACTGCGCTCGCGTGCTTGGCATTCCCGGTCGTACTCGGTCATGCTGACGTCATGATCGTGTGTTTGTAGAGCTGGAGGGCGTGCAGCGGCTCTACAACTACCCGGGCCTCGTGTTGGACCCGAGGAGCGCGGTGCTGCGAGACCACCTGAACGTCTTCGCGCCTGAACACATTCACCATTCGCTCTTCCCCGCCGATGCGCCCTCGCGCTACACTTGTGCGTGCCTCTCGCGCGTTCTTTGCATTCTTCGCATTGCAAGTCCCTTACATGGCGCCATGACGTGGCATGGCCACTTGGGCAGCGTCGTCGGCCTTTTCGTTTACGCGGTTTATCGACATGTCGCCGGGCGAGGTGGCCTGGATGGCGCGCAACGGGCCGCTGGAGCGGTGGGCCGTCCACATCAGCCACACCCAGCGGCGGCACGAGCGGCTGGCGGCCATCTACCCGCACACCCACGTCTCCCTCTTCCCGACCGTTGATGTTCATCAGCGTCGCCCGCGTATCACCGTTCGTGCCGCTCTTCGCTTTCGCTTTCGCTCTTTTCTTCTTTTTCACACGCGAGCGCAGGTAATCGGTGAGGACGACCAGGCTGAAGAGGCCCCGCTCTACCCGACGGCGCCCATCAACAACCGAGCGCTGCTTCTCGTCCCCACAATTTTGGTTCGCACCGCACACGCACACGCACACACGCGCGATTGGGCGCGGCTGACCTCGTTACGACGGTGTCCGGTCACACAGAACCCGCTGCGGACGTCCGATGCGCTGCTGCGGCCAGTGGCCTCCCGACGGCTGGTCACGCCCAGCCCGCGGCAGGTGCTCGACCAGCTGCGGCCTGTGATCCGCTCCGTGCGCTACTACATGCCCAAGGTTCGAATTTTTCCAAACATTTGATCAAATTTTTGGTGTCATTCTCTTTTTTCTTTTTTCTTGATTAAATTGTCTCATTTCTTTCGCCACGCTTGAACAACAGGCGGCAGCGGCGCCACATGAGCTGTACGCGCCGATCAAGCGGCAGGTCAACCAGCAGCGGGCGCTCCTCTTCAACGACTGGGCCCACCGCCTGCTCGTGGGCGAGCAGGGCTTCCGCGCGCCCGCGCGCCACCAGCGCTTGCCCCGCCTCCTCGAAGAAATCCACGTACGGCTCTCTACTTTTATTTATATATATTTATTATTTCAGAAAACTAATGAAATGTTTAATGGATGGAATGCGAGGCAGGCGCCGGCGTCGATGCGGGACGAGGAGGAGCGAGGCGAGGAGCTGCGCGAGGGCCTGATGGCGCCGCTCTACGCGGCCTTCGGGGCGACGCAGCTGTGGGTGTCGGACATGGGCCAGCTCATCGCCGACTCGGGCAAGATGCAGGTCCTCGACAAGCTCCTGGCCAAGCTCAAGAGCGAGGGCCACCGCGTCCTCTTCTACTCCCAGATGACCAAGATGATCGACATCATGGAGGACTATTTGACATTCCGGAACTATCGGTATCTCCGGCTCGACGGCTCGTCGAAGCTCTCCGAGCGGCGCGACATGGTCGAGGACTTCCAGTCCAAGTACGGACCCTCATCTCCACTTCATCACCACCTTCACCACGACGATGTTGCTGACGACGTCGTCATCGTCTGGTCACGACGATTCTCTCCCTCGACGTAGTTCGGACATATTCGTGTTTTTGCTGTCAACACGAGCGGGCGGGTTGGGCATCAACCTCACGTCGGCCGACACCGTCGTCTTCTACGACAGCGACTGGAACCCGACCAACGATGCTCAGGTCTCTTTCTCTCTTTTTTTCTCGACGTCTTCGCTTTCGCTTTCGTTCTTTTTTCTTTTTTTAAAGGAGATGCTGATGGCTTCTCGGGTGGCGATGATGACGACGCGGCAACAGGCGATGGATCGGTGCCACAGGATCGGACAGACCGAGGACGTGACGGTCTACCGGCTGGTCACCACCGGCAGCATCGAGGAGCGCATCCTCAAGCGCGCCCAGGAGAAGAGCAAGGTCCCTTTCCCTCATCTCTGTCCGCTGCGATGCCGCATGCACTGACTCGCACGCGCATGTGTTCGCAGATCCAAAACCTGGTCATCGCCGGCGGCACGTTCGACCGCTCCGCGCTCACCCTGCGACCGCAAGAGGTACGACACGACACGCGCGCGTGTGTGCGGTTCGTGGCGGCTGACGACGTGCACGCACACACACATAAAAGATGATGTCGCTGCTGCTGGATGAAGAGGGCCAGAAGGCGCAGCAGGCCATGGCCGAGGCGGCCGCCGCCGCGGCAAAGGACAAGGAGAGGACCGGCAAGCGCCCGGGCCGGAAGCCGCGGGAGGGGATCATCATGGCCGCCGCCAGCGGCTTCCGCAGCAAGCGCCCGCGCGCGCCCGCGGCCGCGAAGACGGACGGCGCTTCGGCGCCTACGCCGCGCAAACGCGCCAAGACAGTCAAGCAGCCCAGCGGCGACGCCGAGGCCTCTCCCGCCGCGGCAGCCGGAGGGGCCACGCCGGACGGTGCGGCGGCGCCACCAAAGAAAGCTCCCGCCAGGCGCAAGCCGCCCACGCCCAAGAAGAAGGCAGACACTGCCGCTGCCGCCAACACCGCAGCCGCGCCTGCCAGCACGCAGCCGCCAGTGACGTCAGCGCCATGAAGTGGTCCCTCGTTGCGAGCGCTTGTTTGAATAAATGAAAACTAGTTTTAGTTGTTTTATTAGACATTTTAATTATAACACAAAATAAATAAATACGGCGAAAATCATGATCTGCCGATATTTCAACAGCAAAAGCAGGACCAGAACGAAGATCGAGCAGGTGTCGCGTCAAGGCCGCGCTGGTGGGCGTAGTGGTTGTAGCTGCCGTAGTTGAGGGTGTTGGTGCCGCCGGCCGCGACGCCGGCGGCGCGGCCACCGGCAAAGGACGGGTCGGTCTCCGGCTCGCCCTCGAAGCCGGCAGAGGCGGTCTCCTGGCCGTAGCTGTAGACGCGCCGCGTGGGCGCCTTCCTCCGGCCGCTGCGCCGCTTGCGCTTTGCCGACGAAGACTTGCGGCGCGTCCCGCCGGGAGACAGCAGCTCGTCCTCCTCGTCCTCTGTGTTCTCCGACGACTCTGCTTCCGCCTGCCTTCGGCCCCGTCGTCGGCCCTCCCCTTCGTCCTCCTCTTCCTCGTTGTCGCTTCGCCGGCCCCTGAACTGCCGCACCATCGTGGGCTCGCGCGACGTGTCGAAGCCGTCCGAGTTCCACCCATCGTCGTCCTCGTCGTCGCCGCCGCGACGGCCTCCTCCTGCTCGCCTCCTGCCCGTTCCGCTGCCGTCGTCTTCCTCCGGCTGTTGTCGGTCGCCGCTTCGCTCTTTTTCGACGCTTTTTTCGTTCTTTGTTGTGGGCGACTCGCCCAGGCTGTCGTTACGGCAGTCAACGGCCAAGGCCGACGCTCGAAGCGCGGCGGCGCGCAGCGTGCGCTCGGCGCGCTGCTGGTCAGCCTGCAGCAGCGCCCGCTCCATGGCCTTGACCAGCACCTGCCGGAGGCGCGCCCACTCCACGCGTCGCTCCTCCTCGTCATCGATAGTCTCGGCCTGCCGGATCTCGGCCTCGACGACCTGCAGCCACGCGCGGTCCTCGGCCGCCTGCTTGTCTTGACTGCCATTTCCGTTTTCGGTTCCATTTTCGTTGTCGCCCACTTCATCGCCGTCCTCGGGCTGGGCCTCCTTGGCCTTCCACGCGTGGCTCACTCGGCCGGCGCCCTCGCCCTCGACGGCGGCCGCGACGGCAGCGTCTGGCCGGGATTCCTTGGCCTCGCCGCCGCCGTCGTCGTGCTGGTGCCGGCGGTCGTCGTCAGCGGCGAGCAGCCGCGCGCAGAGGTCGCGGTACATCCGCCGCACGTCGCGCTCCAGGCGGGGCTCGCGCCTCGAGCCGCCACCGCCAACTTTGGTGTCGTCGCCGCCGCTGCTGCCCCCGACGCTGCCGCCGCCGCCGGCGTGGTGGCCGCGGCCAGGCTGGAGCGACTCGAGGGCGCGCTGCCAGCGGGCGAGGTCGTCGGCCGTGTCGCAGCAAAAGTAGTAGACGCGCTTCCGGGTGTTGACGCAGAAGCAGTGGCTCGTGGGCATGAGGTCTTTCACCTGCAGGTCGACGGCCTCGCCCTCGGCCAGCAAGCTCGTGCTGCTGATGTCGAGCACTGAAAATTGGTCCAGCGTCACCTCGCCTCGTGGGTTGCGGCTCTGTGCACATAATTTAAATCAATATTATTATCCAATATTTATGTGCAATAATTGTTTCTTTTTTATTGTATTTATTTTAGTATTGTAGTAAAGTACGAGTAGTGGATTGTATTGATACTACGAAATCAAATAATATGATGATAATTGAAGGGGGAGGCGGCACCTGCGGCTGCTTGGCGTAGTAGAGCTTGGCCTTGCGGGCACGGTCTGATGAGGAGCCGTCATCGACGTTGCTCTCGTCGTTGGCGGGACTGTCGCCGCCACTCGATGACGGGCGTCGATCGGCCAACACGACGCACCACCTCCTTTTCCATGTTTTGAATCGCTGCCCCTGCTTCGTGAGGAAGCCTTCAATCAACACCGTCGACCCTGCGGCAGGTTCTTCTTCCTCATCTTCGATGGGCGGAGTGGCAAGGGACACGGAAGGCGGCGAGTAGAGGAAGGATCGAAGGCCAGAGCCGTTGTAAGATGAAGAGAGGCTGCCGTGCGAGGTGGGTGCAGAAGTGTTCCTGTTTCTTCGCTTGCGCTCCTCTTCCTCCTCTAAGCGCTTGGCCTCCATCCGCTGCGCGAACGAGGGGGACTGGCGCCCCATGGAGGAGGACAATAGTGCCTTCATCCTTTGGGGGCGGCCTCAAGCTCGTTGTGTGTATCTAGTTGTATGAACTGCCGCAGGTCGTACAGGGCAGCGTCTTTGCAGTAAACCGTAGCTCTTGTGTGTCGCCACGCAAAAGAATGTGCTTGCGAAGAGTCTCACCGCTTTCAATACTTTGAATTCCACTTGTTCCGCGCTTGCGCAAACCGTATTTCTAAAAACTCTAAAGAATGCGTCGGAGTCTCGCCCATTCTCTGCACGAGCGGGTAGTCCCTCTGGCTGTCGTTGGTTTTGTGACTGTTTCGACGAATGTAGCCCCGAGTGCGACATGAACCATGCATGGACGAGAGAACAAAGTGCACCTGGGGAGGACGTCTCACCACCACTTCACTTTTACTTGCTCACAGAATGCCATACTTCAACTCGAAGGCGTCACAAATCTTACCGCACGCCACCGAGGCCGAGAGTGGGTACTCGGAGAACGAGACGCTCCGCTCCACATAGTCCACGTTGACCTGTTTTTAGAAACAGAAAAAGGTCAGGCACGTCCTCTCATTTTCCAGCTCGAGGCGATGGGGCGTTTGATACCGAGCCATGAGCCATGGCGCCCACAACAAACACGACCGGGCTGTCGTCGGGGAGCGTCTTGACAATTTCATACAGGGGCTGGCACACCGGCGCGTCGTACTCGGCGGCTGAGATGAAGAAGCAGGAGAGGAGGATGAGCGTCTCCCTTCTTCTTCTTCTTCTTCACCATGACAGAGAGTCGGGCGAGCGTACCAAGCTTGGGGGCGCCCGTGGGCAGGTGGTCGGTGATGGGGTTCTTGATGACCTGCAGCAGCCGCTCGGGGCCTTGCGTGGCTCGAATGCTGAGCTTGTGCAGCAGTTGAACTGGTCGCGAACCGGTTCATCAGCTTTGCTTCAAAAAAACAGAGAAAATGAAGAAGACGAGGAAGGAGGAGGAAGTAGAGGTACTCATGAGTGGGGCGAAGCGCTTGTAGGTACGGGGAATTCGCGTGCGCGGGTTGACCTCGATGAGGACGTTGGTCGATGTGTGGATGTAGATCTGCAATCGGCCGGCCTTGTTCAGCGGGCTGTCGAGCAGCGTCAGCAAGCACTGCACGTCGTGTGCCCAACACATCACAGGCAGCCGTGGTCAGCTCAAGAGCCCAGCAGGACGAACGTGGCAAGCGTGTGCACAGCAACAAACTGGAGCCACACGACGCGATGGAACGCACCTGATGCACGATGTCGGGGCGAGCCTCTTGGTCCTCGCGCTTCCGCTTCCTCATGAAGTTCTTGTGTTCATCGCTTTCAAGAAGCTCGTAGTTGTTGCCCACCTTCACCGTCTCGAGCGATGCATTCTCCTGTCGAGATGAGAGTGCATTAGACCCTGTTCTTGTGTTATGATTCAAATTGATTGCAAACCCAAAAGAGACAAAAGCATGTGTCGCAGCAGCACAGGCCAACGAAAAATCGTTTGTGCATTGATTTTGGGCAAATCGCGATTGTTGCGGAGAGATTTGTACCAAAATCACGATTAGGCGTCCACCCTTCTCCTTCTCCTGCTTGGTCTTTGGCAGCTTGGGTTCCTCTGGTGGCCGTTCCATTGTGATGTGTTTGCTGCTTGTGTCTGTCGTGAGTTTCTCCTGCAATCGGTTCTCTCTTTCTTCTCCGCAGGTGCCGATTTGCTAGTTTGTGAAAAGCTCGAGGAAATAAATTTCTTGCGCTAGTGACCGTTAAACCTTAGGCATACAGGCACAACCCTCGTTCTTCACCGGTGACCTTCACAAACGCGTATCAACGCATCAACGCAATGGATATTGATGGAAGACAGACATGGACACCTCTCTTTTTTTTCCCCTTTTTTGTTTAGTTTTTCTAATTTATTGTTTTATTGGCCAAATAACCAGATAATTTAATTGAAAAGGAAAAATGAGCGGAGAAATAAAGGTTGCCATTTTGTTGGTTTATGTATTATTTTTGCCCCAAGAAAAAGTGACGCCACGCCGCTCGCCCCTCACAAATGGACGAACAAACCCTAATTAATTCTTACTTTGGTACGTTTCAGCTCTCTATTTATTGACCATATTTTTTATCCAACTCTTTCTGTCAGAAACCCAGCCTCTCAATTTAACATTTAATTAAAACACGTAACGGTCGAATCTCTGGCGATGCGTTTCGTGCACTCGCGCCAGTTTCGTTCTTTAGTTTTTAAAACAACCCCAGTGGTTCAGTTCGCCCCTAACCTGTGGCCTTTCTGTCCTCTGGGTTGTAGTGGATCCACTCTTTGACGGACGGCCAAAGCCAGCGCCCGACCCGCCATCCAACGGCCCGCCGCCTTCAGCGTCGACGCCATCACAGCCCACGCCGTCGCCGTCCAGCGAACCGGCGGCCGCGACCGGGCCGACGCCTTCGACACAACCGCCGCCGGCCGCCGCCGCTGCTGCCGTCCCCGTCCCCGTCCCCTCCGCGCCGACCGAGAAGCCGGCGGCGCCGTCCAACGACGCACCGGTCGCTGTGACGGGCGCCGCAGCGTCGGCCACGACCGCGACTCCCGCCACAGAACAGCAATCGGCGCCGGCCGAGGCCGTCTCGTCGACGACGCTGCCGATGAGTCCGCCCGCCGCGGTTCCGGTCAAGCGCAAGCGCGGGCGGCCGCCCAAGCCCAAGCCCCCGGTGGACCCCAACGCGCCTCCGCCGCCGCCCAAGCGGCGCGGCCGCCCGCCCAAGAAGCCCCGAATTGAAGACCCCTCGACCCCCACGTCGTCATCGTCTGCCGTCGGCACACCGACCGCGGCCGCCGGCGACGCGACGCCAACCACGCCGACGACGCCGGCGACATCGCTGGACCCGGGCGCGCTGATGTCGCCGTCGCCGGTGTCGAGCGGAGCCAGCACCAACACCACGCCAGTCCCGGTCAAGCGCAAGCGCGGCCGGCCGCCCAAGCCCAAGCCCCCGATGCTTTCCCCAGTGGCCACCGGCCAGCCCGCCGCCGCCGTCGTCCAGCCTGCCGCCGCAGCCGCGCCCTCGGCCGCCCCCACGGCCACGAGCTCGGCCCAGGTGTCGACAACAACGGCGTCGGCGCCCGGCACGCCAGGCACGCCTGGAACGCCCGGCACGCCGGTGAAGCGCAAGCGCGGTCGACCGCCCAAGGACAGGTCGGGCCTGCCGCCCGTGGTCAAGGGCCCGCCCAAGAAGCGCGGCCGGCCGCGCAAGAACAAGCAGGGCTACGAGGAGTGGATGACGATGGTCAGCGAGAACGGCGGCGAGCAGTGGGGCGGCTCCGTCGAAGAGTTTTGGCGGCGGCGCCTGGGCGCCGGCGCGGCGTCGCCCTCGCTGTGCGCGCCTTCGTCCAATCCGGACTCGCCCACGTCATCGTCGTCGACAACGACCACAACGACGTCGTCGTCAACGTCGGGGCTCGTCGAGGTCGAGTCGGACGTCGGTAGCGAGTGGCGCGTGGCCCGACGAACCGGTGCCGAAGACGACGAGGACGAGCTCGGCGGCGGCGGCGATTGCGTGGAGGAGACCGAGGGCGAGCAAGAGGAAGACGACGACGAGGAGGAGGAGCAGCAGAAGCAGCGCAAAGACAACAGCAAGGAGAAGAAGAACGACAGGAAGAGCGTGGTCGACAGCAGCAACAGCGAGGATGAGGTGAAGCCGATGGAGGAAGAGGAACCGGAGCGAACGAACCGGACGGCGGTCGGCGCCGTGGCCGAGGCCGCAGCAGAGGCGGCGCCACAGGGCGCCGGGCCCGAGCCGATGACGGTGGTGATGACGAACGGGGCGGACAAGAAGGCCAAGGAGGAAAAGGAAAAGGAGGAAGACGACGCCGAGGCAGAGCCGGAGCAAGAGGAAGAGGAAGACGAGTTTCTGTTCAGCTCGACCCTCATCACCGCCTCGATCGTGAAGAAGCTGCAGGCCCTGCGCGCCGCTTTGCTCACCGGTGCGTCGTCTCTCCTCGTCCTCTTCCCCGAGCCCATCTGCTCGCCCATCTGCTGACAAAAAAACATCATCAAAAACAACAACAACAACAACAGATGACGACTCGACCATCCTGTCGGTGGCCAAGACGTTTGCCTATGATTGATCGATTGTCTCACGCCCCTCCATGTATCATCATCACCATTCGTCCTTCACCATTCGTCCTCACCACCCTTCCCCATTTTCGCTGTTGTCCCGTCCGAGGCGGTCCAAAAGAAAATCGGTTGCACATTGGTTGGAGTTTTGTGTTGTACAAACTAGAAGAGGAAGCACTTGAAGAAGAAGACAACCAAGATGAGCGCCGCCCAACCCAAGCCTTGCCTGCTTGAAGGCAGCTGCCACTGCGGCGCGGTCAAGTTTAGTGTGGAGTCCTTCACGCCTTACCCCTTCATGGTCTGTCACTGCATCGCCGACAGGAAGACGTCGGGCTTCTACAACTGCAACATCATGGGCCAAACCGACTCGTTCAAGGTGCTTCAGGGCGACGAGTTCGTGAAGAAGTACCAGGCCAAGAAGAGCCAAACTGGTGCGCTACTACAAACGCAAGTAGAGAAGGGGGTGGTCTGCTCACGTGGGCTGCACCCCAGCAAGCGGTGGGTCCAGCGACGAGCTGAGCGACCACAAGCGCTTCTTCTGCGGGCAGTGCGGCAGCAGCCTCTGGGCCCACGACGACCAGTGGAAGGACTACATCTACCCCTTCGCCTCGGCCATCGACACGCCGCTGCCCGCGCCCCCTGAAGAGATCCACATCATGTGCGAGTTCAAGGCGCCTCACCTGAGACTGCCCGCAGAGGCCGCCAAGAGGTACGAGAGCTACCCGCAGGAGAGCATCGAGCAGTGGCACAAGGACAAGGGTCTCTACGGCACCTACCAGCCGCCGAGTAGCAGCACATGAAAGCAAAAGGAGGAGCTGCCTTGGGCGTCGTTTGTTCTATTCATTGGATCGTGGGCATGGCTGCTGTACACAAACCCAGGCGTGGCGAAGGCGAAGAAGAGGGAGAGAAGCAGAGAGAAAGAAAGTAGTACTTGAAACTGCTGACCGGGCCAGGTTATTGAAGGCTTTCGAGGAAAGGCTCGAGGACGTTGTCGTTGAAGGTCTTAGCCTTGGTCTGCATGCCCTTGACCTTCTGCAGGACGATCGTGTACTCGTCGCATGTGAGAGCCTCGCCGCTCAGCAGGAGCTTAGTGACCTCGTCCAGCACGTCCTCGGTGTCCTGGACCGAGTCATTCAGGCTCTCGAGGTCGCTGTAGACGACGGTCTCGGCCAGATCCGCGCCCGTGAGGTCGCGCCACGTCGTGATGGCGCACTGGCAATCGCTGTTGTTGCCATTGCATACACCGCAGTTGTCGAACTCGTTGCCGAGGCCATCGCAGCCGTAGGGAGCGCACTTGCCGTCGCCGTTGCACACGTTGCAGCGGTCAAAGCTACCGCCCTTGCCGTCGCAGCCGTTGGCCTCGACCCGAACGATGATGACGCCCTGAGCAAAGTCTACGGCCCTGCCGCCCTGCATCGACGACACCTTGTAGGGCACTTCAACCTCCACCGTTGTGGGACTCATGCTCATGAAGTAGACCATAGGATAGTCGGCGTTCGGGGCGACGAGGATGGGCGTCGTGGTGTTGATCGGGACCTTTCCCCGGGCATCCATGTAGAGCATGTTCACGTTGCCCTTCAAGGGCTCCACGGTGGCGAACCAGCCGTCGGAGGGGTCTGCGGGGTAAGCGAAGATCGTGAGGCGGGTCAGCTGGAAGTTGGCGGCGTCCACCACGGTGCCGATCGGGGCCTTGGAGACGGTCCACTGCAGGGTCTGGCCTCCCGTGACCAGGGCGTTGGCTCCGGTGGCCGTGGCGTCAACGACCTGGTTCTGCTCGACTTCCTCGGGCTGGCGATCGAAGCCCAGCCTGGTGATGAGGCCCGGTTCGTCGGAGAGAACAACGCGCTTGTACGCGTCGACGATTTGCTGCTCCGTGCGAGCGCCGGCCCACACGCGAAGCTCATCAACCTCAACTTGGCCGATCATCTGCAGCTCACCGCCGCAGTCGGCAATCGCTTCGTAGTTGGAGAACGCGAACGGTTGGTCATGCATCACTTGGCGCTTGCCATCAAAGCTGGACTGGGTGGAGTTCCAGCCGCAGACAGGCTGGGCGTTGATATACACCGTCACGCTAGACGGGTTGTTCTGCGTGGGCGGCGTTGCAACAACCAAAGCGACATGGGCCCAGTCCCCTTCGGGAAGGAGCGAGAAGCCACAGTCCAGTTCGAGTCCAACACGGTTTGTGTTGGAAGATCCACCGCCCAGGAAGAGGTTGAGGTTTCCATTGCTCTGCAGCTGGAGAACGAACTCGGCGTAGGAGTTGCCCTTGGCGGGCGCATTGCGCGAATACCGGGAGAAGATGGGCTGTGGTCGGCGGATGGCGAGCTGGGCGATCGACACCCAGGCTTCGATGGTGAAGGACAGAGGGGTGTTTGAGCGCTGGATGGCCTTTGACGTGGCCCTGCTCAGAATGAGGGAAGAATCCTGCAACAAGAGGGCGCCCTGACCCTGGCCTGGATAGAAGGTACAGGTTGTACAAGTCTCCGTCCCTGGTAGAACGGAAATCAGTTATGGAGAAACTCTTCAAGACGTCTCGAGCCCTCTTTTGATTGTAAATCTTTGAATGAGTTCGGTGAGCCCGTACCTAGTGAGAGCGGAGCCACCGCAAGCAGAAGAGCAGCCACTGCGATGATAAAGAAGGAGGGCTGCGCCATCCTCGCGACTGAATCGATCGCCCCGTACCCGCTCCCTACAACTGCCGCTTCTTTATAAGGGTCCCACCCAGTTTCTCTTGGCTCGCAGTTTTGCAAAGGGACAACGCCAGTCCACAAAAAGAGTTTTAGTACAAAACTGAAACGCCTTTCGTAAAGGCTGCCTTTTGTCTACTATTTGAACGCCCTCGTAGCTTAGTCGGTAGAGCGCTGTGCTTATAACGCAGAGGTCGTGAGTTCGAACCTCACCTGGGGCAATCTTTTTCAAGCATTGATCTCAAAACGTAAAGCCAAACGTAACGTAGCCCAACGAGAAAGACGGGCTTTTTGCCGCTGAACGTGTGGATGTTCACAAAAGGACAATCTCCTTATGAGGACAAGCACAAGGAGGTAGGAGAAGCCTACAACCAGCCAGACAGACGTTGCAAAGAGAGAGCGCCGAAGCGGTGTGTAATCATAGGCTTATTTGTCTCAGGAGAAGCGTTCGTGCGACATGGCGGAAGACAACTCAACAACGTGGGTTGATGTGCAGAAGAAGGCCTTTACTCGATGGGCTAACCAGTTCCTCTCGGAGCGGTGCATGAAGATCGGCGACATCGAAAAGGATCTCAGCAGCGGTATCCTTCTGTGTAACCTCCTCGAGATTATCTCCTCCAAGTCGCTGGGAAAGATCAACAACAAGCCGGCCATGGCCTACCACTTCCTTGAGAATAACTCCAAGGCCTTGAACTTCCTCAAGGCCGAGAAGCTTCAGCTCGTCGGTATCGGTCCGGAGGATATTGTGGACGGTAAGCTCAAGCTCATCCTGGGTCTCCTGTGGACCCTCATCCTCAGGTACCAGATCAACATGATCGGCCAGGGTTCCCCCAAGTGGGAGCTTCTCCAATGGGTCAACAGCCAGATTGCCCCCTACAACGTCGATAAGCCCGTCGTCAACTTCACCACCAACTGGTGTGACGGTCGCGTACTGAGCGCTCTGTGCGACTCGCTCCAGCCGGGCGTGCTCACCCCCACCGACATGTCGACCCTCTCCGGCGACGCCCTCCAAGATTTGGAGAAGGCCATGCAGACGGCGCTCGACACCTACAACATTGCCAGGCTCATCGATCCCGAAGATATGGTCAACACCCCCGACGAGCTCTCGCTCATGACCTACCTCTCGGCCTTCCGCAACTACCTCAGCGAGGAGGAGGGTAAGAAGCGTGAGGAGCTTGCGCGCAAGAAGAGGACCGCGGACCCGGCCCACTGCTATGCCTACGGTCCTGGCCTCGAGGGCGCGGACACCTACCAGCCTGCCGAGTTCACCGTGGTCGCCAAGAACTACTTTGACGAGGAGCTCTCCACTGGCGGAGACGTGTTTGAGGTCACCATTGCTGGCCCGGAAGGTAACGTCCAGGCCAAGGTCACAGATGGCGGCAACGGCAAGCATGCCGTGACTTACACCGTCGCCAAGCCCGGCGACTACACCATCTCCATCCAGCTCCGCAACGAGCAGATCAAGAACTCGCCTTACCACGTGCACGTTGATGGTCCCACCGCCGGCCACTCGGTGGCCACCGGCCCCGGTGTGGAGGGCGCCCAGACCAAGAAGCCCGCGGACTTCCGCGTCACCTCGTGCAACGCCAAGGGTGAGAAGGTTAAGTCTGGCGGCGACAAGTACGAGGTCCAGGTTCAGGGCCCCGAGGCCGTGGCCGATCCCGTTCTCAGGGACAACAACGACGGTACCTTTGACGGTTCCTACACCGTGTCCACCCCTGGCCACTACTACGTCAACATCACGCTCGACGGCGAGCCCATCAAGGGCAGCCCCTACAACCTGCTCATCGAGGGCGCCCGGGCCAACCTCTCCTTTGCCGAGGGCCCCGGTCTCCAGGGCGGTCAGACCACCAAGCCTGGCGTCTTCACCATTCACGCCTTTGATCCTGAAGGCCAGAAGTGCAGCTCCGGAGGCGACCCCTTCAAGGTCGAGATCCAGGGCCCCGGAGGTGTGACTCCGCAGACCAGCGACAACAACGACGGCACCTACACCGTCACCTACACCCCGGTAGAGCCTGGTGATTACAACGTTGTTGTGACTCTGCACGATCAGCCCATCAAGGACAGCCCCATCAAGGTCTTCATCAAGGCCTCGCCCGTGGCCGGTCAGTCCTGGGCCGAGGGTCCCGGCCTTGTCGAGCTCATCGATAACGAGGAGGGCATCTTCACCATCCACGCCGTCGACAAGGACGGCAACCAGAGGACTGATGGTGGCGACAAGTTCGACGTCGAGGTCCAGTGCCCCGGCGGCAACGTTCCCGCCCAGGTCACCGACAACGGCGACGGCACGTATGGCGTCAAGTTCGAGCCCGAGGTTCCCGGCGACTACACCGTCAGCGTCATGTACGAGGGCGCCCCGATCAAGGACGCTCCCTACAAGGTGCCCTGCAAGGAGGGCACCGACGCCAGCAAGTCCGGCTTTGGCGTCTTCTCGTTCACCATCCAGGCCCGCGACAGGCGCGGCGAGAACAAGACCTTCGGCGGCGACAAGTTCACCGTCGAGATCAAGGCCCCCAACGACACGGAGGCCGACGTGCAGACCACCGACAACAACGACGGCACCTACACGGCCGTCTACGCGCTCGCCGGCGAGAAGGGGTCCATCTTCACTATCACCGCCAAGCTCAACGCCAAGGCGGTTGGCGTCTTCAAGCAGAACCTCGACTAAGGTCTCCGTTCTGCCCCGGACGCACCACGTTGTAGTTTTCCGTTCCTCGACCACCTCCGGACAAGGCGTTCTGACTAAACAGAGATAAACCAAATAAAATCCTTATCGTTTTCTTTAATTTGTGCTGTAAATCTCGATAAATTGTGACGGGTGGCGCAGTCACATCTTCATGGAAGATGCGCAAGGAGCCGCCGACTTGACGTGCATACCCACCCAACGGCTTGTTGCTTGTGCGGGCATCATATAGGATCTGATTCACCCGATTTGTGGGGGGGGGGTCACGAAAGGGAGATTAGCCAAACCGAAGCGCAGCTCCGTAGCCTCCTACGAAGCAACCTCGCGCTGCCCCACGCCACACTCGACACCGCCCGCTTCAGGTGCCATGAACCCCCCCCCCCAATTTGAGCGGCTCAGCTCACGGCGAGGACGATCGAGCCTGACGCGCCCGCCCTGCTGCCGCCACACAGGCTGCGCAACGCGTGTCGTCGCGTGCTGATGGCGGACGTGAGCCTCGGCGTGGCCAAGGACATCGACCAGACCATGTGGAAGCTGAGCCACTATCGCATCATCGAGCAGTACCGCCGGCGCCTTCGCAAGGCCGCGGCCAAGCCAGGCGCAGCAGAGGCCAAGGAGGCCAGCGCGTCTCTGGGCGCCTTTCTCACCGACGCCTCGAGCTTCTACCGGGCGCTGCTCCGCGTACGCCTCTTGCGTTCTGTGCTGGTCTTGTTCTTGGTGATGATGATGATGATGGTGATGATCGACGAGCAGGACCTGAGCGAGAAGTACGGCGTGGCGCTCGATGGAAGCGTCGTTTACGTCCGCCCGGGCGACCAGCCTGACGGCGACGACCACCCGAACAAAGGTGCTGACGCCGCGCCGCCGTCATCGTCGACGAGCGCCCACCCGGCCTACCTCGCGTGCCACCGCTGCCTCGTCATCCTCGGCGACTTGGGTTCGTCGTTCTTCTCTTTATTTTTCAATTTTATTCTTTTATTTAATTGTTAACAATTGATTTGTTTGATTTTCTTTTGTGCAGCGCGCTACCGCCGGGACGCCGACGGCGCGATGGCCAGCTGGACCGCGGAGGCGATCGACTTCTACACGCGGGCGGTCCGCATCTGGGCCGAGAACGGCAACGCCCACAACCAGGTACCTGGAGCTCGCCGTTCTCTCTCTCTCTCTCTCTCGTGTGCCGCGCGCGTGGCTCAAGCATTGCTTGGAATTCGCGGCGCGCGTTCGGCCAGCTGGCGGTGGTGGCGACTCACAGCGGCGACGACCTCGAGGCGGCCTACCGCTATGCGCGCGCCATCAACACGCCGCTGCCGTTCCCGACGGCCCGCGACAACCTGGCCGTCCTCTACCAGAAGGTCCGCAGCCAATCGGCGCCCGACGCGGCCTCCATTCCGAGTGGCGGCGACTTCGTGGCCACGTTCCTGCTGCTCCAGGCCCTCATCGGCAACTACAACGTGTACGCGCCGCTGTGCATTCCTGGCATTCTTCCCCATATTCCGGGACTAAGACGGGGGAGACGACGTCTCGCGCAGGCCGCGGAGCCGCTACGAGGAGCTGTGGGAGGCCTTTGTGGCGCAGGCTGGGGCCGTCGAGCTGGGCGTCGCGCCGCTGACCGACCGCGTCCTCTACTGCATGATCACCATCAGCGCCTTTGCCGTACGCCGCGACGCCAACCACAATGACGACGACGACGACGACGATGACAAACTTGACCTCATGTGCGCGCAGGTCGGCGAGCTGGTCCACGGCCTCGAGAACAACGCCGCGGCCTTTGAGCAAGCGCTGGCCCTGCTCCTGCACCTGGCCGAGACCCTGCTCGCCGCCGCGGCCCGGCCCGGCCCGCGCGGCTTTGCGCTGCTGCCGGCCGCCAGCTGGTTCCTCGGCTGGGCCGCCGGGCATCTGACGTCGCCGCCCGAGGCCGGCGGCAGCCGGCCGTCGCCCCTCCTGGGCCGCTTCGCCGCCCGCGCGCGCCTGTGCGAGTGCCTCGAGCTCCTGGCCTCGGTTCGCAACAGCGCGCCCGCGACAACGACGAAGACGACAACGGCCGTTGTGTGGCCGGCCTATTGGGAAGAGGAGGAGCTCCGCGCCGCGTTCGGCACGCACGGCTTGGCGCGCACCGGTACGGCCAGTAGGCCCGCGCTCGAGGGCTCGAGCTCGAGTTCGTTGTCCATTGCGTCAAACCGACTGACCTCGGCTCGGATGGGGACTTTAGGGGAGCGCGCGTCGCTGCAGGTGGCGCTGGCCGCGCTACGGCTTCACCAGCTGCTGCGGCCCCACCTGCCCGAGCACCTCCGGGAAGTCACCGCGCCGCCGCCGCCGCTTCTTCCGCTACCGGCCGACCCGGTCGTGGAGCCTGTCGAGGAGGCCGGACTGGCCCGTCAGCATGAGCAGCAGCAACACCAGCAGGCGACGCGCCAGGACCCTCTGCTTCCGTCGCCCGGACGCCCAACGGCCTTGGCCGCTGCCACCGCGGCCGGGGCACGAGCCGTGGCGCCTGAAGGTCCCGTTCGTGCCCGCGCGGACGGTGAAGTTGAAACAGAAAAAGCGTCTGTTGTGGTTCCACCGCAGCCGACGGCGGCGGCGGCGACGGGTGTCAAGCGGGTGGCGGACGAGGTGGAGGCGATGAAGGTCAAGCCGAAGAAGCAGAAGCAAAAGCAGAAGCAGCAGCCCCGCGGGCGCAGCGGCAAGGCTCGCGAGGCGGTCGTTCCCGCCGGAGTGGCAGAGGACAGCAAGGAGGCCGGCCGAAGCGAGTTGACGACGACGACGACGACGACAGCTGAACCGCGACGCCCGCCAGCGGCGGCAACGAGCGAGAAGGCGCCCGAGAAGACCGCGCCCGAGTCCCCGGCCTCGCGTGCCTGCCGCACGTTTGTCCTGCGGCGACCGTTCGCCGGGTCGTCGGCGGCCGCCCAGGCCCGACTCGACGCCTGGCGTGCGCCCCTCCTGATCGACCCGGCCTCGCGTACGCCCGACCCGTCGTTGGCGAGCTGGTCCGACCTGCGCCTCCCGGCGGGGCTCCAGCTGTTGCCCGCGCCTCCTTTGCCGCTGCCTCCCTCGGCCAACCCATTCCTTCAGTAGGCGTGTGACCCACGACGATGTCGTCGTGTCCTCTTTTACTGTCGTTGGCCAGCAACAACAAACACACTTGTACATAGGAAAATGGCTCCATTGGAACGCGCCGACATCTCAGTAGCCGCCGGGCGGGAAGCCGCCCTGCTGGTGTCCAGGGTAGCCGCTCATTGGCGCGCCGCCCGGGTAGCCGCCCATCGAGGGCGCATAGCCGGGCTGGCCTGGCTGTTGGGGCGCCAGGCCCTGTTGTGGGGGAAGTTGGCCGCCAACGGCAGGCGGAGCCCCGCCCATCGTGTGCGTCGCACCCGGGTATCCGCCTGCGGCGGGAGGGAAGCCTCCATGTTGAGCAGGAGGATATCCGCCGGGCTGCTGCTGCTGCGGATAGCCGGCCGGAGGGAAGCCGCCGGCCTGATGCGTGTAGCCTCCGGGCTGCTGACCATGGGAGAATGCGCCAGCTGGCTGCTGTCCTGGGTAGCCGCCCTGCCCATGAGGGAAGCCCGCAGCCTGACCAGGCTGTCCCTGTGGCGGGTAGCCGTAGGCTCCTTGCGGCGGCATGCCATAGGCCTGCTGGCCCTGGTAGGCGCCTTGCTGGGGGTAGCCTTGCTGGGGCGGATAGCCGTACATCGGCTGGCCGCCATAACCTCCGGCCTGAGGCGGGAAACCGGGAGCAGCCTGCTGGCCCTGAGGCGGATAGCCGTAGCCGGGCTGTTGCGGCATTCCCTGGTGGCCCTGAGGCATCTGCTGGCCTTGGGGCGTAGATGCCTGCTGCGTGGTGATTTTGGGCTTGCCGTCGCCACAGACCACCTGCAAGATGGCGATGATCTTAAATGGCCCACTCCGGGTGCGAAAGTAAGGACGGTTGATACCTTGAGTTGAAGGGAAGCACTGCAACCGCCCTTCACTGAGTTGAGCTGAATCCACTCGTCCACCGTACCGGCGGCAGCATACTTGGAGATGGGCAACAAGTTGCGGGTCAGAAGATCATTTTTTGAAAACCGATCCCAGTCGTATCTGTGTAGATGGTGGTTAGACCGTTCGTTATGTCCTTGTTTTGCTCACCCTTGGGCAAAGGTGACACGTACACGTCCACGCGCAATGTGTCGGTGTTGGGGTTGAAACCGGTGGGATGAAAGGTGAAGGTCTCGCCTTTGGTGATCAAAGACAAAAACGTCCATGAGCAGTGCAGAAACAAAAGGTGGCCAGTCGTTTCTCCACGTACCCCAATAGGGAGAGCGTGTGTGTTTGATCACCTTGGTCTTGTGCGTCACTCCGTTCAAGTACAACTCAACATACCTGGTTGTCATTAAAGTGAGGTGAGAACCAAAGGTTATGGCCACGAAACAGTAATCATGAGAAAGACTTCGTTGTGTCGCGACGTACGGGTCCGAGTTGCCACTGGCGTCAGCAGCCGGCAGGTCTTTGCCCTGAATCACTGCAAGAAAAAGAAGTAAATCAGCAGAACCAATTCAGGATAAGAGAGTAAAGCCAGACCTGTTACTTGAAGTGCCATTGTACTTGGTCGAGGAAGCGCTGTCTTGTTGTAGCCCCAACTTCGTTGTTTTTGAGGTTTTTCCAAAAGCAGACAGACTTCCCAAATCGAAAATCTCATTCTTTAAAGTCCATGACACCTCACTTCGAGGATTATGCTGCTCGTGCTGCACTTCCGCGCGGACCACATAGTCGCTTATTCATACTCGGTGATCACTGCACCTCCAGGTGGCCTCCCTGCCAACGGCTTCCCGTGGGACAAGCAATTACCACGCCGCACATGCTGTCTTCTGCGCACCAGGCCACGAAGCTGACGCCAGTCAACGAACCCAGAGAGGGTCAGGAGCTGGAAGGAGGCGTAGCAAATGTCGTGGAACTCTTTTTATATTGGAATGTTCTCTACATTCTTTGTTGTTTTGGGAGTTGAAGAGGAAATTGTTGATGTTGATGATGATGACGAGGAAGAGGTGGCGGCATCGCCCCGGCGGCGGCCCTTCCAGAGGAAGGAGCCGTCGTGGGTGGCGCTCTTTCTGGTCTTGAGCACAATCTGGTCCTCCCGTCGGTGCTCGGCAAAGTCCCACACGATGAGACTCTTGTCCTTGCTGCCGGACACAATGCGCCTCGCGTCGAATTGGAGGCACATAACCGCGTCCGTGTGTCCTGTGCATGTACACATAAATTGAAGATATGTCGACTATTATTATTACTTGTTCATGCCGGAAGTCGGTGGACAGCAGGCACCTTTAAGGGTTGTGAGACACTTGCCGGTATGCATGTCCCACACCTTGATGGTTTCGTCCAAAACACCATTTTCGACGAATCAAACTTGAGGCATCGCACCCAGTCTGTACCGCCACAAGAGGGTGTCAGCTGGCGTCGTGGCTCACCGTCAATCAAGTAAAGGCGACGCTGATGCTTAATAAGTAAATAATATATTATTTTTAAAAAAACAAACAAAAAACCAAGAGGACGTACCTGTGTGGCCCTTGAGCGTGTGAAGGCACTGCCCGGTGTTGCCATCCCAGAGCTTGATCGTCCGGTCGTTGGAGCCGCTCATGATCTTGTTTTGATCGAACTGCAGACAGCGAATAGAGTGCGTGTGCCTGTTTTTCCCACCGAAAATAACCCCCAACGTCATCAAAGATGATGTCGGCGATGAAGAAGAGGGAGATGAGATCTAGAAAAAGAGGACGCACCGCTGGAGGGTCATGGTGCACACGCCGGTCTGCAGGTCCCACACGCGGATCGTCTTGTCGTTGGCGCCCGACACGAGCCGATTGCCCTCGAACTGCAGCGCCCACACGCGCCCCGTGTGGCCCTGCAGCGTGCTCTGTTGGTTGTCGCCCAAAGGCGTGCCCAGCGCCAAGGTCAGACGCACGAGAAAGCAAGAATGTGAAGAATGTTGCGAACAAATAGGCCAACCAAGCACGTACAAGGCACTTGCCGGTCACGGGGTCCCAGACCTTGATCGTGTTGTCAGCGCTGCCGGTCACGAGGCGCTCCTTGTCGTACTGGAGGCACATGACCGCGTCCGTGTGGCCCGTGAGCCGCTTCGTGCACTTGATCCGGACCTCGTCCTCCTCGCCAGCGGAACGCCCAACAGGACTGTCCGCAGCGCTCTGGTCCAGGTCCTGCCACGAATCTGGGCGACGACTGGCATTCAGCACCTGTTTTCTGCAAGATTCATCAAAAGAAAGGCCATACGAACCGCGGTCGGTGATCTGCCATATGCGGACGGACTTGTCGGCGCTGCCGGACACGATCTTCTCGTCATCGTGCTGGATGCAGTAGACTGAGTCCGTGTGACCTGCCATAGGGGAGGTGTTCACACACCTGAATAAATGAACAAACGTTGCGCCGAGTGCATCGCCCATGCGCCTGTCGAAGGGAGACTCGAACCAGAGAGGGTGTGTTTGCACCGCTGCGTTTTGAAGTCCCACACGCGGAGCTCGCGGTGGCCGCTCCCAGTGATGATGTTCCGGTTGTCGAAGGACAGGCACAGGATTGGGCCTGCATCGTGGATGGTGATCCATGAGGATAAGTTGAAGAACAACCAAGAGGTGGAGGAACTACCAGAGTGGGCCTGGAAGGTCTTGATGGTGTATTCGCCGGTCTTCCAGTGCTTCTCAACCTTCTGGCGCTCGGCAAAGTAGTTCTTCCACGAGGTTTCGTCGGTCGGGTACGAGGAGCGCTGCTTGCGCCTGCTGGCCCACTTCACGCCGTAGAGCCGCCGCCACAGCTCGTCGTCGTCCGCCAGCTGCTTGTGATGCTGCCCAAATCGCACAAGAAAAGAGGACGACACCGCAGAGTCACGATGATGAGGACGTGCAACAAGCCTCATTGCAAGACGTGATGGCCCAGCTGAAAGGTACATTGCTGAGGAGGGCTACGGTGTTGAGCTCGCTCGCGCTTAGGTACGACATGATGTGCAGCTCCACCTCTGCAGAAGACAGGAGATGTGCAAGAGTGCAAGTAAGCAAGAAGAAAGATCTGAAGGAAGAAGAGGGGAGTGGCCACCTCGCGGCAGCACAGAGAAGTAGCCAGCAGAGGCTGATGGCGGGGGCACGCTGTGGTCCGCCTGAGTAGAAGCAATGCAATCAACGAAAGAAAGAGAAAGGGCGGAAGTGACTTTGGTCCACGTACGAGGAAAGAGAGGAAAACGTTGGCCCTGTCGAATTGGATGGAAAGCTCCTCCTCGAGGATTTGAAACATTGACAAGGAGTCGGCAAAGTAGGCGTGCACACAGTTTTCGGCAGCAAAGTCAGACAAGTCCTCCATGAGGGACTTGATGAGGGACACCTTGTGGTGCAACACTTGCGCCACGCCTGTCAAGCCGCTCATCTTGTGCTACCCAGACAGCGTCGCCAGCCCGACCAAGTCAGCTTCTCGTTCTGCGTGCGTGGCATTCCTGTTGACTTTTTCTCTCTCGCTCTGGCCATTTCTCACTTTATTTTGTTGTGTTGATCGTCCATTTAACCAACTTTATAACTTCTAACCGCACAATGAGGCGCACTGCCACCCTCCTCAAGACCCGCCCCGCCGTTGCCCGCCAGCAGCTGACTGCCTCGGCCGGCCTCATCAGGCCCTCGCCCGCCTGGGCCGTCCTCGCGTCCCGGTTCTACTCCTCTGGTACTTCAACTCATTTTTGTTCAATAATCTGCTACTTGATTTAGCCACATCAACGTTGCATTAATTACAATTTATTACCTGGCAGCGCCGGCCGATCTTAAGTACACCAAGTCGCACGAGTGGGTGCGCGTGAACAACGGCGTGGCGACCGTGGGCATTACGGATCACGCCCAGGAGGCTCTTGGTGAGGTCGTCTTTGTCGATCTTCCTGAGACCGGCGCTACCTATGCCCAGAAGGTGCTAATTTCGCTTTTCCATTTCGATTACCGTGTCGGTCAGCAGCGATTTTGTTTTTCTCGCCATTAATGCTCCGCCATCACCGCAGGAGTCGTTCGGTGCCGTCGAGTCGGTCAAGACCGTCTCCGACATCTATTCCCCCGTCAGCGGCGAGGTGGTCGACGTGAACGCGGTGCGCGCCCACCCACCAGTCTCTCGTGTGGACTTGAGCGTGTGACTCACCCCCTCCCGCCTTCTTCCTCTGGCTACTCACAACAGGACCTGAAGGACAAGGGCTCGGTCAACATCAACAGCGACCCCTACGGCAACGGCTGGATGATCAAGCTCAAGCTCTCCAACCAGGCCGAGCTCAACGACCTGCTCGACGCCAAGGCTTATGAGGTTCGTGCACTCTGTTCCCCTCCCCTTCCTTTCTCGCCAATGGAAGGCGCTGAACGACCCGGACCCACAGGAGCACTGCGCGTCCGAGGCCCACTAGGCGCTGGTGCTTGTGCGCTCATCACCGCCATTTTGGCAAGGAAAAAAAATAAAAAGAATATATTACAAAAAACATCTCTTGTTTTTATTATCATTATTTTATGTTATTTAAAATAATGATAACAAAATGCTTGTTCGGCTGTACAACATCTTTTGCTCCCTTTTGTTTCGCTTCAGATCCACGTCGTCTCGTCGTCCTCGTCATCCACCTGATCCTCATCGTCGTAGTCATCGTCGTAGTCGTCGTGCTCGTCGCGCACGTTCTCCACGCGCAGGACGCCGTCGGGCGACATGCTCCACGTGACGTTGTGGGTCCTCTCCTCGTCCGACGAGAGCGAGATCACCTTGATGTAGTCGGCGTACTTGCCGCTCTCCCACAACTTGAGCAGCTGCTCCGACAGCTCGGCCAGCCGCTGCTCCCGCTCTGCGCACATCGCAGGCAGCCGCCCCGTCAGCCACCGCCAGCCACACACGCACACACACACACACACGTGCGCACCGGAGCCCTGCGCCAGGGCGTAGGCGGCGTTGATCTGCTTCTGGATGGCGCGGATCTCGCGCAGACCCGGGTCGTCGGCGGCGGCGAGGTCCGGGTTGTAGTGCACGTACTGCTCCAGCGCCTCGTCGGCAAACTCATCATAGTCCTGGTCGGCCAGCGGCGTGTCGGCCCACTCGTCGCCCATGCGCTTGGCCTCGGTGCGGTAGAGCTCCTCCAGGTGCGCTGCGCATGCGTCGTTAGTCGCCCGCCCATGTACGGCCTCAGGAGGCTGCTGTGCGCACCGATCTCGTGGGACGGGTCGCGGTCCTGCGTGGAGCCCGTGGCCTTGATGGCCTGCACCTTGCGGACGATGCGGTGGAGGGTCTCCAGCTTGTCCACGTAGAGCTCGCGGTCCTCTGCGTGTTCGACCAGTTGCTGTTGGCGGAGCTCCTCATCAGTCTCGTCGTCTTCTTCGCCCTCACCGAATGTTGTAGGACCACCGGTGTCGTCGCGCACGCCAGCGCCGGTCGCGTCTTTGCCCTCTACTAAGGCCGCGTTGGCGGCAAAAGCACCTGTTGATTTAATTCCAATCGCAGCGATGAGCCGATGGAGAGTGATGGATGACACGTCGTGTGCAGCACGAGTGGAGGGGAGAGAAGGGGCACCTGCGAAGTTTGGCGGGACGTGCGGGGTGGAATGGGCGAGGTAATCAGCAATGGCCACCATGCGATCAGTCAGCTGGGTGAAGCGGTTGAGGGGCACTTGCAACTGCAAAAGGGAAAGCGAGTTCGCAGCGGGGGACGAGAGGGCATCCTCAAGGTCCTGCAATGCGATGAGATGACCGCGAAGGGCCACCAAGCATTCGTCCGCCGTGTGGCAATCTACCACCGTTGCATCCGCCGTCGCTCGAGCTGCCAGGAGCAACCAACAACACACAACGAGGACGGCGAAGGGCCGTCGAAGCATCGCAACCATTTGTTGACAACCACAAGAGCTGTATCTTTTCTTTTTCAATTACGAAAAAGTATTTATCTTTATTCAAAACAGAAAGTATTCGAGGTATTTACGAAATGTTCAGGCCCACGTAGCGGGGGTCACGTCTTGGAGGCAGACCAAGGCACGCGGGCACAGGCCGGCCGCGGCCAATGTCTCGTTCCTGCACCAAACGACCAAAGCCCATGGACGTGAGAAAACCACTTGTTGTGTGCGTCGGAGGATGGTCTGCACTGCGCGAGGCGTCTACGCACCAGTCGGTGAACTTCTTCTGTGGGTACGTCGTGGCCAAGGCGTAGTTGGGAGCGACGTAGCGGCTCGGCTGCAACTGCTCCTCTTCGTGATGCCGCTCTTCCTCATCTTCCTCTGCTTGCTGCGACTCCTCGCCCCGTGCATCGCCATCGCCATGGCCCATGGCACGCGCCTGGCGCTCCTCATCCTCTCGCTTGGCGGCTCGTAGGAGGTGCAGATCGACAAAGTGCTTGACGTCGAGGAGCGTGCTGTCTCCCCAGAACTTGCGCTCAAGACGCTCGCCGTTGGCCAAGCGAACGACCAGCATGCACACCCGGCGGCCTCGCTGCGCGGCCTCCTTCTCCTGTTCCGGCGTCACCTCGGCAGGAACGACCTGCTCGAGCCGAGCGATCTCGCTGTCGCGCTTGAGCTCCAGCGAGTAGCGCAAGGCCGCGGCCTCGGCGGCTTCCTCTTCCCGGCGCTCCTCGGCCTCGAGCGCCTGTCGGCGCGTCTCCTCCTCGAGCCGGCGGCAGCGCTTCTCCTCTTCTTCGCGCTCGCTCTCGCGAATCTGGTCCATGAGCAGCGTCTCCTGGTATTCGCGCTCCTGCTGTTCCCGCAGCGCCCTCCGTTCATGCTCCTCGGCCTCGCGTCTGCTCTCCTCGAGGGCGCGCATCACGGCGTCGTCCATGCTGTTGCTCAGCTGGTTGTCGGCCGCTGCCCGTCGCGTCGTCATCAACAATAAGAAGGTGAGCCGTTGTTGGCTACACGCATCAGCCTGATGTAGGGGAGGCTACCAGGGACAAGAGGAGGGCGATAGTGGGCTGGCTGCTCGTTGGCCGCGAGGAGCTCGTCCTCTTCATTGGCTTGAAGCTCCCTAGGGCGTGGGATATGAGGTCAAGTAGTCGGGGAAAGATATGATAGGCATTGAGGGGAAGAGCGCATGCCTGGCGAACTGGCTGTCGGTAAGGCCGTTGAAGAAGGAGGTAGGTCCTGGGGAAGGCGGTACGTGGTCGCGCGTCCATGGGAAGGGCGGCGACGCCAAGGCGGGAGGAAAGGGAAAGGGCAGCAACGGGGGCGGCATGCGTATGGGCACAGGAGCCGAAGCCTCTTCCTTGGCCTCTGCCTCCTCTTCTGCTTGCAATTGGCGTGCGATCAGCTCATCAGTTTCCGTGGCCTCGGTTGTGAGATCAGACAAGTCTTGAATCTTGTCATCAAATCGTGCGAGCGGGGCAGGGCGCGGTGGCGGTGCCCGAGCTGCTGGTTGTGGTGGGGAAGGAACGACGTGGAAGGAACGAACTTCCTCATCCAGTTCGCTTTCCAACTGACTCTCGCTCAATGCAAGCGCCATCTGCAGCTGCTCTTCATCGGTCAAGCTGTTCGCCAGATTGCCGCGCATCAGAGACATCTCGTGGTGAAATGTGGACTGTGCCTGGAGCAGGGCTGCTCGGGTCACAAATGCTAATGCGCTCAGACGATCCGTTATGGTGCGTGTTTGGAAGAGGGCTGTCTCCGCCCGAGAAATGAGGCAGCGATACTGCTTCGGCGGAATAGGACACGTCATGATTTGGTCTCTCCTTTTGTTTATGATGTTCCCGTCGGAAGCAGACTGCAGTCAACAAGAGGGAAGAAGCAAAGGAAGAGGGAATCAGGTGAAGTAGCGGATGCGAGGGTTGAGTAGGCGACTGCAGCAGTTGCCAGCAGTGGCCGTGCACAAGCAATCGTCGCTGGTGAGAAGCCCTCCCGGCATATTCACGAACCACACCCAGCACCAGTATCCGTGCCTCGGTGCGCCATTGAAACGGGGCTGCACGGGCTCAGCGCAGGCGCCTGCACAGAAAACCAGTTCAATTACGACGAACCACCGTCACGCCGGGAGGAGGAAGAACGCACCAGAGATGATTCGGTAATCCGGATCAACCATGATCGCCTCATAGTTCTCGAAGAGGCTCTTGAAGACTTCCTCCTCCGTATCCCCTGCGAACTTTGCGCCAACAACATCCTTCACGCAGTAGTTGGGGGCATCGAACTGGAGGCCTGCATTCAGTTGCGTTAGAATTCGTACTTATGGGGAGCAACAGGACCACAGTACCTCCTCCGACCACAGGCTTCTCGAGCGTGAAGTCGATGTCACAGATGAGCGTCTCCCGGTAGCTTTCGGCCCAGGTGAGCGAATCCCATGTGTTGTACACCTCAGCTGCCGAGAGGGACAAGTTCATCGCCATCTCCACCAAGACCGGGTGCATCTGGTGGCGCGAAAAAAGCATCAGCAAGCATTTTCCGAAGTCTGCATGAAGGACATACATTCAAGTAGAGATCTGATGTGTCGTCATAGCGGTACGAAGTGATAAAAGCCCCTGTGATGCACTCCAATGTTACCCATACTGAGTTAACAGAGCTAAAGTATGCTCATCATACCTAGGTGCTTCACCACGGCCTCTTCGGCGACGGTGGGTTGCCGATAGGCGTAAGCGCTTAGGTCGTACTTGACCGGGACGTCGTTGTTACGGACAGGAGCCGGTCGGGGAACGGTTTGCCAGTTCCTCTTGTGCCCGTGGATGCCTCCTCTGGCGACGCCCCTCTTGGCACTGAACATGCTAACCTTAACAACAGGATAAAACAGATTTGGAAAGCATAAAAAATCGTACTGTTGCTCGGTCTCGAGGTCCTCTTCGGTGATAGTCTGCAGAGAGTCTGGCACTGCCATCTTCTCCGTTTTCTGAATTGATAATCGGTGAGTAGGTGTTGAGGGAACAAGATTTCTATCATACCAATATCACTTTCCTCTTCATCATGTCCCTCACCTCAGGAGCAAGTCGAGGATCAGACATTAACCGTTCGGTAATGTCCTGTCAATATGAACAATTTAAATCAGTCACCCTCTACCACTAGTCTTTTGCCCAAGCGTACACTTTTCTTTGCCTTTGCCTCAGCATTGGCGCTAAGGCAAAGCAAGGTTAGCGCTAGAAGCGCTATCCAGAGGCTGCCTCGTTCCATCATTTCTGATGTCACAACTTTCCTCTTGAGCCAAAGGGCGCCAGCCCCTTACCCAATCCCAGCAAAATCCGCTATCGTTAAGAAAACAAAAGAAAACCTTAAGAAAACTCGATACAGCAACATCGCGTGGCATCATCTCCACTTCTTTCCTACGCAGCAGACGCACACCTTCACCATTTTCAAATGTCACAATACTCCCGAAAGTGGATAGCAAAGGTAAGGATCGCAGCGAGTAAAATTATCATCTTCAATTTTTGTGTAGTTAATCCAATTTGGTGGGCAGCCCCCTGGGGAGGGCGAGGGAGCGCCTCCAGCTGCTGTGCAGAGCCAAGGAGGCGGTGGCGGCGGCAGAGGCCGCGGTGGGCGAGGCGGCAAATGGAAGGCCAAACCAGACGACGATCCCACAAGACTCAAGTACTTTTTCCCTCTTTGGCTTTTATATCCCACGCAGCTTTGAAAACCCTGACGAGAGATCGCTGCATTTCCTCTCTTTCGAGCAGCGACGGCGACTCCCACGGGGCGCCCTCGGCAAATGGCGGCGGTGGCGGTGGTGGTGGTGGGCGCGGTCGGGGCGGACAGAGGCGAGACAAGGCTGCAGGCTCACGGGCCGACAAACCTGGCCCATCGGACCCAGCGGCGGGCTCCGGCACGGCCTCGCCTGCCAAACCTGCGGGCGGGCGCGGCGGTGGCGGAGGAGCCGAGAGGCAGCGCGCGAGCGGGAAGAAACCATCATCGCGTGGCGCTGGGACCAAGACGGACGCCGAGTTCGAGCTCGACAAGAAAAAGCGCGAGGAGGACCGCGTGCGGCGGCGCAAGGAGCGCGACGTGCGCAAAAAGGCCGAGGAGCCGCCCAAGACCGAGGAGCAGCTGCGCGAGGAGCTCGAGCGCAAGAAGCGCGAGGAAGAGGAGCGCCGCAAGCGCGAGGAGGAGGAACAGGCACGGAAGCGCCAGGAAGCCGAGGAGCGGCGGCTGCGCGAAGAGGAGGAGCGCAAGAAGCGTGAGGAAGAGGAACGCCAGAAGCGCGAGGAGGAGGAACGCAAGCGAGCCGAGGAAGCGCGCAAGGTCCGCGAGGCCAAGATCGCGCTGCGGCAGGCCAACATCAACGCCAAGCCCGACCCCAACGTGCGCGGAGACTCGAGCGTGAAGAAGAACGCGACGTTTGTGCGCAAGCTGGCCAAGATCACTGAGGACCAGAAGGATAAGCTGGCGGCCGAGATCAACACCCTCAACACGAGCAAGTTCATCCCGGAGGCCGTCAACGCCATCGCACAGGAGCTCACGCTCACGCTCAAGCCCACCGACATCAACGCCTCGGTGCAGGTGTGCTCCCTCATGCACCAGCGCTACGCCGGCGACTTTGCCAAGCACCTCGTCCCCGCGCTGGTCAAGTCCTACGACACTCCGGGCAAGACCGAGGCCGACACCGTTCGCAAGAAGCGCGTCGTTCTGCGCCTCCTCTGCGAGCTCTACCTCGCCGGCGTCTATGTTGACATCGGCGTGCTCATCGCGATCGTTAGGGACCTCGTACGTGCCTTTATCTCTGAATTTTAAATTCTGTTTTTCTTGTGATAACATTTTTTTTTTAAAAAAAAAAAACGAAATAGGTAAACACAAACGGGTCAGAATTCAGGGGCGACAGGGAGCACTTCGTCAACACCTTCCAGAACCACCTCATGCTTGTGGTGAGCTTTACCCGCGCCGTCGGCGAAGAAGTTCTGGGTCTCGTCCCCGAGAAGCACCAGTTCTCACAGGCCGAGGTACCTACACCTTAGTTCTTCTTCCTATCACTGCGACTTTGTCTTGTGTTTAGTTATTCTTATTAACAAATATTTTATTTTCAATTCTCATCAATGAATCGTGCAGCCGTTGCCTCCGCTGGACGAAACGGCCACGCCCGAGCAAAAGGACCGCCTCACGACGATGGTGCGCAATTTCTACAAGGCCGCCAGCGAGCTCCTCGTCGAAGAGCACAAGGTACCGCTCGTTCTTGGCTGGTGATTCTCGAAATACTGATGCAAGACCACCATCACCTCCATCAGAGCCTGCGCGCGCGGGAGCGCGAGAACAACAAAGTGCTGCAGACCCGGGGCGAGCTCAGCGAGGCCGACAAGGCTGCCTACGACAAGATGCGCAAGTCCTACGACAAGTTGCAGAACAACATGGCCGCATTTGCCGAGCTCCTGAACGAGGAGCTGCCCAGCCTGCCCGAAGAGGACACCACCACGCGAATTGCTGCCGACACCGCCCAGCTCAGTAAGGTTCGACTCACCCCGCTCCGCTTGGCTTCTCGCGCCTAGCACTACCCGCGTCTCACCGTCCTGTCTCGGTCCCATCCCGTGTCGTCTGTCGACAGACTGGAGCCAAGGCGCAGGAGGTGGAGCCCATCTGGAACGACGAAGACACGCGGTCCTTCTACGAGGACCTCCCTCAGCTCCGCGCCCTCCTGCCCGCCGTGCTCTTTGGCGACGCCAAGAAGGACGCCGCCGACGTACGCACTCTCCCCTTCCCTGAGTCTTTGTTGGAATGTATGGAACGTGTGGAATGCGTGCTCATCATGTGAACCAAAAAAAGGACGCGGCGGAGAGTGAGAAGGAGGCCGCGCCTGATGCGGATGACGGCGCCGCGACAGCGACGACGTCGACAGCGACGTCGACAACGACAACCAGCAAGAAGAAGTCGCCCGAGGACGCCGCCAAGGAGAAGGAGAAGGAAAAGGAGGAGGAAAAGATGTCAGTGGGCGGAGTGAGCCTCGAGGAGCTGCTCCATCGCCTCCCCAACTGCGTCAACCGCGACCTCATCGACAAGGCCGCCATCGACTTTTGCTACATCAACACCAAAGGCAACCGCAAGAAGCTCGTCAAGGTTCGCTGGATCGTGTCCTTTCTACCGAAACGTTCATGCTGACGATCGTCATCATTGCCGACCGTGCAGACGCTCTTCAACGCGCCGCGCACACAGCTGGCGCTGCTGCCCTACTACGCGCGGCTCGTGGCGACGCTCAACCAGTGCATGAAGGACATCGGCCCCGCCCTCGTCGCCCTCGTACTACCTGGCTGGCCACTTTTTCTTCTGATTTTTCTTGTTGTTGATTTCTGGAACTCTTTTTTGTTGAAATTTCTGTGCGACAGTTGGAGAACGAGTTCAACTGCTTCATGAGGAAGAAGGACCAGCTGCTCATCGAGACCAAGCTCAAGGTCTGGCCCCTTTTACACCATCACCACCACCTCGTTGCGTCCCGTGCGTTCGTCCTCATCCTGCTCCTCTCACGCGCCTTCTCTCGCCTCAGAACGTGCGGTTCCTGGGGGAGCTGGTCAAGTTCCGGGTGTGCCCCGTCCACCTGATCTTCTCGTGCCTGAAGGAGTGCCTCGACGACTTTGTCCACCACAACATCGAGGTTCGTGTGCTCTTCCCTTCCCCCCCCCCCCAAATCCCCTTTCCTCCTCCCCGTGCCGCTGATTTGGTCCCGTTTTTTGCAGGTGGCGTGTGCGCTGCTGGACCAGTGCGGCCGCTTCCTGTACAGAAACCCGGAGACCCACGTCCGCACCAAGAACATGGTATACCGCTCTCTTAAGAAAGAAGACTCCCTTGTTGTGGTCATTCTGAGGCTGAGATGGTACATCCATTGTTTGTTTTTGGGGGGGGGATCGCGATCACAGCTGGACATCATGATGCGGCTGAAGGGCATCAAGAACCTGGACAACCGCGTCGCCAACAACGTGGAGAACGCCTACTACCAGTGCATCCCGCCCGAGCGCCCCGCCCGCAAGGTTTGTTGTTTCTTTTGTGGGCAATCCGCGTTCTCCAAATGCTGTTGCTGACCGACGATGACGTGTGTGCCATGTTGTCGACATATACGTGGGCTGGTGAAATTGCCACTCGAGCAGGAGAAGCTGATCCCGCCGATGGTGCAGTACACGCACAAGCTGGTCTACAACGACCTCAACCGCCACACGGTCAAGAACATCCTCAAGCAGCTCCGCAAGCTCCCCTGGGACACCGAGGAGGTGACGATCCCCATCCTTCCTCTTCCTGCTCTTACTTGATTTCGATTCTTTTATTTAAATTTCGCACAAATCCACTTGCAGGACCACATCCTGGAGACGTTCGTGAAGATCCACAAGGGCAAGTATGGCAACATCCACGTCGTGGCATCGCTGGCTGCCGCTCTCTCGCAGTACCACGACATGATGGGCACCAAGCTCGTTGACACCCTCCTCCACAACGTCGTCAACGGCCTCGACGTACCCTTCCCCACCCTCTTCTCCTTGACGTTCATCATCATCTTCACCTTTATCACCATCTTCTTCTTCTTCTTCATCAACGTCATCCTCATCGTGACGATCCTCTGCTCTCGTGGGGGGGGGGATGCGTAGCACCCGGACTTCAAGTACCAGCAGCAGCGCGTGGCCGAGATCAAGTACCTGGGCGAGCTCTACAACTACCGCCTCGTCGAGTCGGCCATCGTCTTCTATGTCCTCTACCTTCTCCTCAACCACCGCGCAGGTACTCCATTTTTCTATTATCACCATCGTCATCTTCATCATCTTCATCATTCTCATGATCATCTTCATCATCCTCATGATCACGATCGTCATCCATGGGCGCAGGGGACCTGACGCTGGATCCGCCGGACGACTGCTTCCGGATTAGGCTGATCTGCGTGCTGCTGGACACGTGCGGGAAGTACTTTGACCGGGGCACGGCCAAGAAGCGGCTCGACCGGTTCCTGGTCTACTTCCAGCGGTACTACCTGTCTAAGCAGGTCGTCCCCATCGATATCGAGTTCATGGTCTCCGACGCCCTCGAGACCCTCCGCCCCAAGCTCGTCCGCTTCCAGACCTTTGAGGAGGCCGTCAGTGAGGTGCGGCCCATTTTTCGTTATTTTTTGGAATCTCATTTTTATTAATGATAATAATTAACGATAAAATATTTTACAAAAAAATATCAGACGGAGAGGCTGGAGCAGGAGGAAGAGGCCGCGCACGGGCCGCACCACTACCCCAAAGGGCCAATTTACGTCGACCGAGAGATCCGCCTCGACTCCTACCTGACCAACCAGGGTGCGCCTCCGCCTTTGTTTTTTCCCCTTTTTTTGTTTTATTATAATTATGATTGATTTATTGTACAAATACTTTATTTATTGTTTGTTAATGTCGCCGGTGGCGCTGCAGTCCACGAGGAAGAGGAGGAAGAGGAGGACGAGGAGCGCCGCGGCAGCGTCGACAACGAGGAGGAGAAGGAGGCCGACGAGGAGGTCCCCAACGCCGCCGGCAAGGAGGACGCTGAGGAGGACGATGACGATGATGATGACGACGAGGACGATGAGGATGACGAAGACGAGGACGAAGATGACGAAGACGAGGCGCAAGACGAGGCCAAGGCCAAGGCCGCCGCGGTGGAGGACCGGCGCGACCCCGACGACGAGGAGTTTGAGCGGGCGCTGCAGCGGATGATGCGCGAGTCCTACGAGCAGCGCCGGCAGGACGCCAAGCCAGTCAACGTCCACACGGAGCTCCTCAAGCCGCTCGACCTGCTCGGCACCAAGAAGGTGCCCTCGCCCTCCGCCTGCACGCCCAATTCGCTGACAAGGACCTGAGCTCACATATTTGTTTTGATTATTTATTTCCTATTTATTTTTTGTTTTTTTTTTCTGTAAATTTTCAGCAGGACAACGTGGTAAAGGAGGTCCAGGGCGAGAAGGCCATGGAGTTCCGCGTGATGCTCAAGCGCGGCAAGGAGCGCCAGGTCCGGCCTCTCTGCTTTTCCCTTCACCCCCCCCCCAACTGTTTTTCGGCTCACCCGTGATTTGGTTGGGGGCACGTGGATGCAGACCAAGAACGTGGTGATCCCGATGGACTGCTCGCTGGCGGTGCTGCGCGCGCAGCAAAAGGCCGAGGAGAACCGCGAGCACGAGGAGCTCAAGCGCCGCACGCTGGCCGCCTTTGATGAACGCGCCGAGGAGGAGAAGGAGCTCGACGGTACCGGCCTCTGTCGCTCTCTTTGTCTCTCTTTTTCTCGCGTAGGCGTGCTTAACATTCCTTTGTGTTGTGCCACAGAGTTGATCGGCTCGACGGGTCTGTCCTTCAGCGCGGCGGCCGGTCGTGGCCGCGGCAACCAGAAGGCCCGGCGGCAGCAGACGCAGAGCGCCGCCCAGCGCCTCCTCGCCAACGTCGCCAAGCCGGCCACCCCGACCTCGTTCCCCGCTGGCGGCAACGCCGCCGTCCGGCTGGCGCAGCAGCAACAGCAGCAGGCGGGCCGCGGCCGAGGCGCGTCGCAGCAGGACTCTGGCCGGTATGCGTAGCCCATCGCGCGCGCACGCGTGGCGGCGCTGACGCGACAAGGGTTGGTTGGGGGATGGAACAGTCGGTATTGAGCTGAGCGATGGAGAAAGAAGAGAAGAGAGAGACTGTCGAGAGCTGAGCATGCACGACGAGCCGCCAGGCGCCAGCCAGACCACACGAAACCAACAACACGCACCTCTGAAGGCGCGTGTCAGGCTGGCCGTCGCCGCCGCCCAATCCCACCGCCTCAGGAGGGGGTCGCATCGCCGACGCCAGAAAGCATCACCACACGCAGAATGGCGGCAGCTGTTGTTCAACATCATCGACAGGCCCATCGCCACCACCAACATCATCATCACTACTACTGCAACTACTCAAATCCTTCCCAATTTCATCGTCCATCCTCCTACGCCACATCTCATAGTCCACAATACACCTTCCCCATCATCATCACCCCACCGTTGTCGCGCTGCTGAGGCATGCTTCAGGCCATGAGAGCTCGAGCGAGACCGGCCCTGCCGCCATTGTGGCTCTCTCCCTCTCGGCGGAGGAGGAAGGTCAAGCGCGCTACCCCAAATCCTGTCCGCGGTGCGGGGAAAGGACGCCGTTCTTGCTTCAGAACAAGAGGGGAGGCGCTGTGTGGTTTGGGTACAAAAAATAAACACGAGTCAGGAGAGTGCGGAATGTGGTGGGGTAAAGAAAACGCTTGGGTCGGTGTGATCAGCACTCCTCACTGGCGCCAATGCAAAAAGACTGATTTTGTTGTGGATTTTCTTAATAATATGTAGATTTCATCATTTTGATAATTGTTCAACAAATCCGCTGTGGTGTAGTCGGTAACATTTATGGTTCTCACCCATGCGCCCCGGGTTCGATTCCCGGCAGCGGAACATCTTTTTGCAGTATTCCGGTAGGCAACGTGGCGCAGGTATTGCTGGACGACGTGCGGCGGCGCAGCTGAATACTACAGTCTGCTGATACTGTCCATATACCGCCAAAATATGCAGCGGAATATCTTTTTTGGCGTATTGCTCAGACACAACAAATGACAGGAAAAAAACATATTTTATTGAATTGGAAAAATTTATTTTAAAAAAATGAACCTAAATTTGGTTAAAATTCAAAATTGTTGTTGAATTTTATATAGCATAATGGTTTTATTAT
>NAVB01000310.1:0-27530 GCA_002179805.1 Acanthamoeba lenticulata | reverse complement strand
TCATCTTCTGCCGCTTGGCCTCCTTCTCTTCCTCCTCGAGCGCTGGCTTTTTCGTGCGCCTCCGTTCGCGGCGTTGTTCCTCCGGCTTCGTTGTTGGTGCTCGTCGCCGACGCTGCTTATTGGCCGCTGGTCGTTCACCTTCCTCGAGCTGCCCTTCCCGCTCTTCGTCTTCGTCTTCGTCTTCGTTTTCATTTTCCTCATCCTCGTCTTCGCTTTCATAGTCGGTGGCGTCTTCCTCCTCGACAGGCGCATCGACCTCGTCCAAGGCGCCTTCTTGGCCTTCGCCGTCGTCATCGTCGCTGTCGAGGTCGGTCAGGTCGCTGTCCTCCGCCGACGAGTAGTAGGACGAATCCGAGTAAAACTGTTCCTCCTCGCTGCCGTCTTGCCCGTCATCGTAGTCGTCATCGCGTTTGTCGGCGTCGACCACCGACAAAGCGAACAACGGCGTCGTCGCGACTCTCCTCGGCCCCGAGCTCGTGCCGTCGCCCTGCAGCTGGTCGTGGGAGGCCGCGATCGGTCTCTTGCGATTCTTCTCTTTATCTTTGCGCTTCTGGTCGAGCTTCTGCTTCACGGCGGCATCACCATCAACGTTCTTGTCCTTGTCCTCGTCATTGTCGTCCTCGCCGTCATCATCATCATTGTCGAGCTCGGCACAGGGGCCGCACTCGTCGTCGGAGATGGTGGAGGCCGTGTCGATGTCCTCCTCCTCGCAGAGCGACGGACTGCTGGTCTGCCGCAAGTTGCTGCTGGCCTGGCGCAAGCTGGGGCTGCCACTGACGCAACCGAGGCCGGCGCCGACACCGGTATCGGCGCCGATGCCGCCGATGCTGCCGCTGAGGCTGCGCTCGCTGGTGTGCGGACAGGACTTGGAGTGCGTCTCGTTTGCCTCTTGCTCCCTCTTGCTGTTTCGCTTGAGCCGGAACGAGAGGATGCGATTGGCCGTCTGTTTGCGCAGCGGAGACCCCGCGCCGGTTCGAGCGGCCAAGTCGTCGGCCGTGGGCACTAGTTAAGAAGAAAGACAGACGAAGATGTGTGAGGTTGTGTGCGGGTGTTCACACGCTGGGCCAAGAAGAGCAAGAAAGCAACCTTTCTTGAGCGTGCTTTTCGGTCTGGCGGCGGGGTCGCGGCGTCCCGAGCGCTCGGGGACGGGGCCAAAGCCGCGCTTGGTCGCGTGGCGCACCCACGTCTTGAGGGCGTACTTGATCAGCAGCTTCTTCACATCCTCAGGCCGTATCCGCTGTTGTGTGTAAACGAGGCCCAATGAGCGTGTTGTTTTTTAGTTTTAGTTGGATTTTTTTCGAAAAATAAAATAAAATAATGCAAAATACTGAGTTCAATGACGGACAGGAGGCGCACCTTGCACACAAGCTGCAGATTGAAGGCGACGACAAAGTCGTCGGGGAAGTTGGCTGGAATTGGGCAGCCTGGGTGCTGATAGTAGACACCGTCTGCCCAGAACTTGACGTGGTACACGGCCGGCTATGGCAACGTTGAAAAGGAAGGAGGAACATTGGTGAGGTCACGCGGCCACGTATGTGGCTGAAGAAAAGGAGGCCGGAGGGCGGAAACCTCGAGAAGGGCCATGAGGCGGTAGCCCTTGGTTGAGTCGCCGTACATGGAGTACTCCTCCCACTGCTCCGCGCCTTCTGCCCGAAACAGAACGCTTATCTGATGTAATTTTTCGTCAGGCAAGGTGCATGCAGAAGCGGTGACGGCGGGAGCTCACCTCCGAGGCACTGCGCGGCCACTGGAACACGACCGGCACCAGCGATTCGGCACCAACATCGACGTATTGCGCAGTGCCCGCCTGGCACCAGCACAAGGCGGAACCAAGTCAAACGTGGCCTCACAAAAATTGGCAGAGGGGGGGGGGAGAATGAAAAGCGAAGAAAAAAGAAGAAAGAAGTACTGGCTGGTTGCGGGAGGAGAAGATGGAGGTGACGTTGCGGCCAGCAAGATATTTCTTCTTGCCCAAACTGCGGTTGCTCCTCTGAGAGAGGGTGCGCTTGAGCTTCATGCCCCCTCCAGCCTCCATCTTTTGCCCGGGCTTCTTTGTTTTCTTGTTGTTGTTGTTATTGTTCTTTAGTTTCTGGGGTTTAGTTCTGTCCGACGGACCGGCCCGTTTAACGGTTGTGAGGTCGTCGGAGGATACCGAGCCCTTGAGCGCGCGCTGCGATGCCGAAAGCATGTTGCGGAGGGAGGCCGCACGCTTACGACTACTACTGCTGGGCTTCTCCTTGCCTCCTTCTGGCTCGAGCATCGCAAAACAAAAGAATACCAAATACAAACAAAATGAGGCACAATAACTAATTTTAGAGTAATAATTTATGGATAGGCTTGGCAGGAGCTTCCGTCCCTCCACGAGCTGGTCTGCACTACTAAGTGCTCACTGCGATCACCATGCAGGATGATAAGAGGCCTGCTCATACGTGTTTGGGCTGCCCCCTGTCATTGGCCTCTCTGATGGCGACCACAAGGGGATGCGTGCTGGTCTCACCTCGGTCTGCTGCGTCGGGATCCACAAACCAGGCCACCACGTTGGCAAACTCCTCTCGCTCCTCAGCGTCACATAAGGCGAACTGGTCTGGTGACATGAAGCGCGCCAGGCCCTCGAGCGTCGCTGCAACATCCCGCCTTTGCTGCACCGTCAGGGGTGGGGGAGCCGCCTTCTTGTCTCCATTTCCATCACCGCCTCCGTTTTCTTGGCCAAGTTCGTTTTCGTCGTCGCCCTCCTCAACCTTGCTTCCATTCGCAGTGGTGTGTGCCCAGTAAAGGTACTGCGTGTAGTAGGACAGCCACTCGTGCGCCTCCTCCTTAATCACGCCGGCCGTGGTCTCGGTGGCGTCGCTGATCAAGGGAAGGATCAGGTTGGGGAAGCCCACCCAGAGGGCTTGCTTGTTCTCTTCCTCGCACCAAACTTCCGCGTCGAAGAACTCGAAGCATAGGGGCAGCTGAAGAGTGAGCTCGGTGGGCACCTTGGCCGCGTGGTAAACGGCCAGCTGGAGAACCGTGAGGCAAAGCTGCTCGCTGTTTCCCGGCCGCAGCCAGGTCATGCAGTGGGGGAGGAGCGTGTCGAGCCAATCCAGCTGCAAATCAGCTGCTGGCATAAGTGTGACGAACTTGCCTGAGACGCCACCAACGGTTGCTTTCGCCTTAGCGCCACCCTGTGAACTACGTGCGTAGAGCGAAACGGAGCATGTACCTAGGGCAAACAAGGCGACAGAGTCGGCCTGTTTGTCAATTGAAGGCGTGGAGAAGAAAGACGCCAGGATAGCCTCAAGCCTGGCCGCCAGCGGTAGCATGCGCTCTTTGTTCTCCTCCACAAGACACACCAGCATCTCGAACGCCGTGTTGGAGCACTCGGGCTCCTGCACACCACAACACCACGAACCTCAGCATCTCAAGAATCTCTCGGTGGGTGAGTTGGGGAGACTTACGGTGCAATACGACTCTATCAAGCGGACAAGGCTGTCCAAAGGGAACGCCTCCTCAAGCGCCCGATAAAGCCGCCCCTCGTTGTCAGGGATCTTGTTGTGAAAGAGCATGCACGCAGTCGCCACATTGTTGATCGCGCTGTTGCGAGCGGTCACGCCCAGGCAGAGGAGTGCTACGCGTCCGACCAGCCTGATCGCGCGCTCGATCACCAGCTCGGCTTCGGCGCTTGTGGCCTTGGCACGCGCCGAGTTGGAGCTGTGCAGGGCCCATGTGTAGTTGGGCACCAGCTTGGCAAACGCCAAGGCTTCAAGCGATTGAATCGCGCTTGCGATCTTGGCCAGCGCGGTGGTGCCGGGGTCCTCAAGCGTCAAAGTCGGGTCGGAGACCAACCGCTCGAGCACGTTGGTCATGTGGAGCAAGAGCTGATTCTCGAGCTCGAGCTCGCGTGCCCCTGCGCTGTAGTGTGAATCCTGGAAAACCAGCGTCATGAGCTGGCACGCGACGGTCTGTGCTCATAAATCAAACACCAACGACACCGCCCCATTCATCAGTCAGTTCTTCAAGGAGCAATGTAAAGGCAGGTTGGGGGAGGTCATGCCGGCGTGGTGTGGAAAAAGCTCTCGGTTAAAAACTCTTGGAGCATGCGCGCGGCGAACTGAGGGTACTCGCCGAGGAACCCTTGGAGCACCATTTCGTCCAGGGCCGAGAAGGCGCTGTGGCGCACGAGCTTGTGCGGGTCGTGCGTCAATCGCAGCAGCTGGTCGAGCACCTTTGCCACATCAAAAAGGTCCTCCGGCAGGTCGGCCATGGCGAACCAGTGAACAAGTCGGTACACTGCCCACGCAGCAATCCTGCGCATCTCAGGCTGCTCCCCCCCCCAAACGTGAGTCAAATATTATCAGAGATGACCGGTGGGTAGCCTTGCCTCCCTGGTAGGGTGCGTATCCGAGGCCGCACCTGAGGATCAAAGAGCGAGGGCACAACCAAGGCCATCAGCTCGCGGCCGGCGCCTTTGGCGAACTCCAACTGGACACCGGGCCCGATAGAGCCCAGCAAGAACACGGCCAACTCCCTGCAATGAGTGCGAAAGTGGGTGAGTGGGGAAGTGGTGTTTGATCTCGAGGTCAAGAACGTCGAAATGTACCGCTGCTGCCAACCATTTTCAGGTTTGGCCAGAGGCAGGCCCACGCGCAAGACGTGCTCTTCCATGTCTGTCGCAAACAAGGGCGCAAGTGCCCCCAGACAATGGCGGGAGTCTCGACACAGGTCTGACTCCATCATGTGGTTGCCTTTGCGGCTGTCATCGTTGCCCTCTTTGTGTTGTGCCTTCGCTAGGCCTAGCAATATCACTCTTTAACTGAAGGATTCCTTGGGGAGCTGCAAACGGATACGTACTGGTCTCACGAGCAACAGCATCATTGATCTGATCCTGAAGCTCTTGTGGCAGCAGTGCCAAATGATGATGAGCCTGAGCATAGTTGGATGCCACAAACTCAAGCACGAGGGTCACCAGCGACTTGACCTTGGGTGCACGCTGCGCAGCATTCTCTACCAACACGTCTACCAGCCTGCAAGCCCCATCCCCCTCCGCTCCAAAGCATGAGCAAGCAACAAGATTGGGACTCCGATCGGAGGCGGTCGTGTGTTCCTGGGCAGCGCTTGTCTTAGAGCTTGTCGTGGCCCCTCAGCTGCGAGAGGGTGGTTCTCTATCACTTGATGCAACAGATATTGCGCTGCCCGGACCACAGACTTATCTGAGTCCTGCAAGAGACGCGTAGTTCAGAAGAGTTTGGTCCATAAGTTCCTCCCTCGCAATACCAACCTTGAGAAAATCTATCAAGAGATTGAGGCAGCTTTCAGCTTGATCGCCAGCTCGTGGAAGGCGGTAGTCATTGGTGGCCGAAAAGAACTCGTCATTAAAGTTCGCAGTCTCTCTATAAGCCAAGAGTGCCTGTGAAATGTCATACATTGTCCGGTCATTTCGTCATCACCACTACGCAAAGAGCGTACCAAGGTCGTCTTCAGGGACTCCAGGCCGAATTCGCAGTTGATGGTGTAGATGACGTCAACTGCCGCCTTGCGTACCTGAATGTTCGCGTGAAACAACAGGGCTGGGTGTCGCTGCATTACCTGGCAACTCATCATGCCACCTCCAAGATCAGCACCATCAAGAGGGGATGATGATGATCAAATCAATAGAAAGAGGCGCAGACTCATACTTGCGCCACCTCAGGGCTCTTGGTGAGATAAACGAAAGCCATCACCAACGGCAGGACCTCTGCACCAAGCTTGTCAGTTTTGTGCCGCTCTAAGGCACAGAGAAGAGAGGGGGGGGGGGCACGCACCATACACAACCCTATCGTTCGGGTGGCTGAGCACCGAATCCAACAACGACACCAACTCCATCATCTCATCTGGGACACAGGTAAGCCAAGAGGGAAGCATGCTTCAAGTCCAACGCACCTGGCGGAAACCGCTGCGTTAAAGGGGTGGACCACGCAACGGCCTCCGCAGCTTGAGAAAACCAGCGGACGATTGGCCGAAGCAGCACAAAGAAGGGCGCGTTGTAGGACGACGGAGCTCTTGGATTGCCGCGCACAGCCAGCAGGAGGCGACAGGCCATTCGACGGATGGCTTGCTCCCGCGCCATGGTGGTCGAGGACTGCTTCGGAATGAATCCGGCCGCGTTCATCGTCCCAATCACAGTCAGGAGGAGCGCAATGTGCGCCGACCGCGTAGGCCAGTCCAAGGCAGGCAACAGGTCGGAGTCATCATGCGTGACGGTGGCTTGTTGCCTTTCTTCTCCCATGAGCCACCAGAACATCCGCTCGAGCAAGAGCCGGCTGGCCTCTTCCTCGTTGTCACCCTGCATCATTGGCCGCAGTCAGCTCTCTACTTGTCGTAGACAAGACAGGGGAGGAGCGTAGCGAACCGAAATGGGCACAAGGCGTTGGACGAGTGCGTCTACAGAAGTGTGTAATTCCTCCATATTCAACTCGACGGCAATGCGGCCTTTGTCTCGGGCGACGTCCAACTGCCGCTTTATCTCGGCACTCACGTCTTGCGGCACTTGCGCCTGCATTTCTTTCTGCTGGTGTGTGGAGAGAAAGGAGAACCGCCCCAAACTTAAATTGAGTTAGTTTCGCCAAACCGCGTTTGAAACGCTTCTCCCGTTTTTTCTTTTGATTTAGAACCAATGAGATTGGAGCTTTAAAAGTTTGGAAGTTTTGCAGTTTCTTCGAGTTTCATGTTTAGTCAAATAGCTCTTGCAATTTCTTTTCTTAGAAGAAATTATTATGTACAGGTGCTGGCGCTCAGCTAGGAGGTGGGAGCAAGTGAGAGGGAGGGATTGCTCCGCGAGACTTGCCGGTGGTGGCGAGCCAGCGTCGATTCGGCCTGGTCTGAGCGTTTGTTTTGGCCCTTAAAGAAGAGCATAAGGATGAACGCCACCGTCAGCGCGCCGAGCAGGATCATGTTGGAAACAGCAAACGTCGCCTTCCGGGCATCGATCGTGAAGCGTCTTGTGGCTTCCATCACTGGCGTGCGTCGATTTGTTTGTTGTTCACATGAGCGTCTTGTACAGCCAGGTCTAGAACCGTCGTGGCGATGAGTGAATGCGTACCGGTGATGAAGATGACCCCAAACACCTGCGCGCAGAGCAGCTGCAGGCCCGCGGTAGTGCCCTCGGGGACCGGATAAGTGCATTCCACCCCAGTTTCCAGGCATAGCGTGAAGATGGCCGCCATAAAGAAGCCCTGTCCTCCCAGCCAGTCTCAGTTTAGTCACCACCAACATTGCAAAAATGAAAATGAAATTGGGGAAAAAAAGTGTTATTCCGTACGAGGCTCGAGCAAGGGAAGGACATCATGATGAAGTTGCGCCCGGCAGCGCCCTCGAAGAAGAACCAAATGTAGCTGAAGAGCAAACCTCCGAACCCGATCTGAAAGGCCATGATGTGCGTAAGATGGATGGTTCTTTACTCCGCCACCAACCCACGTACCTTGGTGAAGAGCACATACTGGCGAGTGGTGTCTAGCACCACGCCTGCCACGTAGGAGCCCGCGATGCCCATCACGATCAACAGCATTCCTAACACTCCAACTTGCCTCTGTGTAGAGACGGATTAGCCGTCAGCAGGGGCTTCAAAAATTACACAATAATAACAAAAACAAAATCAAGAGTAAAAGGCAAAAAAATCGACGTACGCCGGTCTGTGGAGTCATGTGCCCGAAGAGGACGAGAATGCTGTAGAAGGCGCCAACAGCAGTTCCGAAGGCAAACATGAGAAGCAGGAAGTTGCGGTCCCGCAGCACCTCTCTCAGGTTGCGCCAGTACGATCGAGTCCACCAGGCCACCTGTTGTGTGTATGTGTATCGCCCCGTTTCGTCCATCACCATCGTGAACACAGCAAAGAGCGGAGAGTATGTTCCGTACGGTGACGTCGTTAATCAGCTTGTTGTACTCTTCGTCCTCCTCGCTGTTGTCCGCCTCCTCGTCGTTCGCGGCGACTGGCACGAAGCCACCATTCTGGTAGCTGTCCATACGCCAAATTTCGCTGGAGTCGGTCGTGTCCGCCGCGCTCGAGGTTCTTGACCGCTCCTCATCCTTCTTGACTTCGTCCGTGCTCGCCGTCGAGGCGGCGGTCTCGGCCTGGCTGGCCACCTTGTCCTCTTTGCCGGCAAAGACGCTCAAGAGGAAGGTAAGTGAGCGGCCCTGACTCTGTCGTACGCGGTTCTTGAGCTCGGCGGCGGCTGAGGGCGGCGACGGCGCCTCACCGCGGAAGAACACGATCGCGAGGACCGACGCAACGCCGCAGATGCCGGCCTCCACGAAGAGCAAGATGGGCAAGCTGAGCCGCAGCACCGCCGCATCAGAAATGAGCTCTCTGGCGTGCGCGAACGAACGAGCGACTGACTGACTGAGAGGCAAAGGGCCGTACTCTGGCTTGCGGTGGACGATGAAGGGCGAGAGGGCAAAGCCCAGGCCGATGCCCAGTTGGTTGGACAAAATGCCGATGGCCGTGGCTTGTCCTCGCTGGCTCTGGCCAAACCAGTTGGCCGAGAGCTTGGGCGGCACTTCAAGGATGAACACCTGCGCGCAGCCAAGCACGATCTGCCCGAGGAAGAGAACCCAGAAGGCGTGTGGCTCAGCGCCGAATACTCTTATGATGGCGCCGCCCATGTTGAGCAGACTCCCCACCATCACCTGGTTGTTGTGGATTGTTGATGAGGTTGTGACGTTCAGCACACATACGCTTCGAAGGAAATGGAGTACCCCAAACTGGAGGCCGCTCTTTTCGATGACCCAGGCACCCGCCCACATGCCACCAATGTAGGCCAGCATGTAGACCATGGCCAACCCGCTCACCCAGTGCTCCTTTACTCGGTAGTACTCGGCTGTGGTGTGCACCAGGCAGAAATACGCCTCAGCACCACTGGAGTGGAAGATGAGGGGAAGGGGAGCAATCCAAGTACCGGTGAGGCGCGAGATGGGGGCGAAGGAGATCCAGGCAAGCGCGTTGGACATAGAGAGGAGGCCGAACAGCGCGAGCATCAGCCATCGTCTTCTGAAGTGGCGATAGCCGTTGAGGATGTGCACCCTTTCCTCATCTTCCACGTCGCCCCCGGGGGCGTATGCTTCTAGCATTATGCCCTCTTTTTGGTTCTCCTTCGCTCTCGATCAAGAAAGCAGATTAATGTGTGTCTACCGATTCTTGGAGTGAGCAGCAGGACACAGACAGATGAGGTGCGGGCCGAGTAGAAAGAGGCTCAGATTATGGAAAAACTGCAGTTGTTGTCAAGCGTCGGTTGCGGGCAGAAGCTTGTGTGCAGCCTCCTCGGCGTATTTCTGCGACGACTCCGCACCGTTCCCCGCAAGAACAACACAAACCCACTGGTCCATCACGTCCCGCAGGCGCCAGTTCTTGGACAACCGCAAGGTGAGGCGAAAGGAGTTCCTGCTTCTATTACGATGTGGCCACTGCAATGACAACGACTGCTACTACTACTGAAGATACGAGTACTTGGCCGGAAAGTAGAAGGCTGACGACGGATTGCGCACCAACACCACGGGCGGCGCCGAATTGGAGAAGAGAACTGTCGCGGCGCAGAAGCCCAGGGCCGACCCGCTCCCGCGGATGTACGAGTACTCACCCGTCGTAACGAAGCCGATCACCTGCCTCTCGCCCTTGGAGGGGCCAGACGACCGCGCAGACAAAAGCACTCGTACGTGAGAAAAGAGACGTCAATGCACGAGATGGGTGTGCGTACATGCTCGTGCAAGGAGGCCAGCGGGCCTCGTTCGTCCTCAAAGTCGACCACTTCGTCTTTTTCCTCGTCCTCACCTTCGTCTCCACTGCGGCGCTGTGGCTTGTTGTGACGCGAACGGCGCTGTGCGGCGCGAGCCCGGTAGAGGGCGAGGTCGTCCTCGGTGGGAAGGCAGATGAGGGCGTTGTAGTGCGGCACGCCGCGGTCGACCATCCGCAGCGACACGCCGACCAGCGACGTTGCCCCAACGAGCGGCTGTCGTCCACGCGACACGGAGAAGGGCTGTGGAACGAATTCGCACATATCGTCGCCATCATCATCCTCACCGGCCTCGTCCGTTTGTATCTGCGTTTCCTGATGGGGATCCTCCTCCATCTTGTCCTTGCCTTTATCTTCACGTTCTTCTTTGCCGTGCTTGCTGGACTCCTCTGCGCCTTCCGTCTCAGCTTGGTCGTTGTTATCATCGTCTCCGTCATCATCATCCTCTTCTTCGCCGACCAGTTCAGGCGGCAGCGGCAGAGACAAGAGCGAGTAAAAGTCGGGGAAGAAGGGCGAGTCCACAGCGAGCTTGTCGTAATTGGGTCGCTTGGCTGCGCCAAATAACATGAAACAGGCACGAGACCATCGTCGACCGTCAGCGTTCTCAGCATCTCAGAGGAACGTCAACAAGAGTCGAGGCGCAGGCGCACCGGGAGGCTTCTTGTAATAGGTTTCCATCAGCACTTGCGCGTGCGCCTGGATGTGGGCGTGGTAAGCGTTGGTGTCCGGATAATCCTCCGGGAAGTGCGGCAACGCCTGCTCACTCGCCTGCTTCCTGTGCTCCCGCAGACCTGTGCAACCGACGGACCACCGCGTCAATCGCGGGTCTCTTTTTGTGTCGTCGATTCGCAGCCAGACGCACCGATGGACCGGGCACCAGCGTAGATGAAGGACTTCCAGAAGGCCATGCCCCAGCGCGCGGGCAGGATGACGTCCCATCCGGCCCCGAAGCCGCGCTGCAGCCCGGGCGGGCGCTGGATGAGCAGCAGGGGCAGCCGCGCGAACGACATCGTGTCCTGTACCAGCCTTCACAGTGAACTCATGTCCGCGCGAGCATCAAAGTGCTGATGATGAAGAGAGCGCACAGCGTTTGCAGCTTCGGTAGACGGCTTGGGAGCAAGGCCGGGAAAGAGCGGCTGCGCCTTCTTGCGCTTGACCGCTTCGGCGTCTGAGTAGAAACCCTTGGCCAGGGCCTCGCGTGCGTGCTTATCCCACAGGCTTGAGGCCACAGCCTCCGCGGGCCACTCGCCGGCCAGAGCGTGGGTCAACGCCTGGTCCTATCGTGTATATGGGTGCCACACATTACTCCGCGTCGCACCGTAAAGTGACAGTACAGACGCACTCGCACCTGCTGGGCCAGCTCGGCCTGGCTGGGCCGGCTTTGATCACGTGCGCGGATGGTCTTATTGATAGACACAGGCGGGAACGCCACGCGCGGGTCCTCCACTTCAAGGGCCAGCACCGCGCCGGTCGGCAGCGAGGCGGGCGTACGGAGACCCTGCAGGGCTGTCCACAGGCCGGCCGACTTGTTGTCTGTTTCCATCGCGTCCTCTGCTCAGGGATGTGACGTGTTAACAATCGGATCGAGCTGGGCCGGATGAGCGGGTACGCACCGGCGGGCGGCCGCGATGAAGCGGCCAGGCGTAGCGTGGAGGTGAGGATCGTGTGGCAGTGCGGCCCGGTGAGTTCGAAGCGGACGAGCTGATCCTTGAGCGAGTTCCACGTGACTGCGATTGTCAACTCGGAGTGAGACAAGAGTCCTCTTCATGATGGACAACGCCGAGAGATGCACCTACCTTGATGCGGGGCAGCCAGTTGGTGGAAGGCCTGCAGCAGCTCGGCCGAGGCCGAGGGGTGGACCCACACCCAGAGCTGCCGCTTACCATCGTCGTTACCTTCTGAAGTCGGCTGCTGAGGACGCCAGAGGAAGGAGACGGGGGCGATAGCTCCCATGGGAAACGACCCCGGATGGTAGAGCATCAATTTGCCCGAGCGCTTGCCCTGCAGGCAGGGCCGGGAGGCGACCGAAAACGGATCGGTGGGATCCGTCATGTTGCGAAGCAGGGCGAGGATGTTTTTCTCCTGGCCTGGAGAGTTGGCGCGCTTCAGCCGAGAAAAAGCTACGCGTCAACAGGAGAGCTGAGTGGGCGACGAACCAAGCAGCTCGATGCACGTCATGTAGGACGCATCGTGGATGGTGCAGATGTGGGCCGATGCCCGGTAGCACGCGCGCACGCTGCGGTCGCTGGGGTGAAGCGCCTGCAGGCCGGTATGAGGACAATAGCAACAGGTAAACGGTCGAAGAGGGGCACGGGTACGATCTTATAGCCCCAGAGGTTGGCCATCTTGAAGCGCTTGGCGTGCCAGATGTGCGTCTCGAGCCACACGTTTCTCTTCTGCCGCCTCGCATAGTCGCGCAGCAGATAGCTCGGGCGTCTGGAATCAATTCGGCTCAGCCAGTAGACAGCGGACGCACGCGCAAACAAGCGTGACGCACCGCTTGTTCTTTCGGTGCCGCTTGAGCGTGGTGCTGCCCTTGGGCGGGGCGGCGTCCATCTGGAGTCATCACCACACGCGAACACAAGCCATGATGAAGTCAGTTCAAGGCCAAGCGAGCATGCATGCACTGGTGCGGGAATCAGAAAAGAGACCTCGTTCTGCGCCTGGACTCGAAGGCGCACGGGCATCCGCTTGATGTTGTGGCTCATCGCCCTTCGCCTCATGTGTCGGGGCAGCGTCTGGAACGCCCGCTTGCTTCCCGATGTAGTGCTGCACGAGGCGAAACGTCATCACGCATGTTCGTCGATGTGCGTTGATGTTCAGCACTGCGCTGGATGAGGTGAGTACGTGATCGCCTTGGTCAGGGCTTCTAATTCCTGTGCTCGTGCTGTGGCAAACTCCACAACTTGCACTGACTGGGGCGCGGTTCCCGCCAGCACTGTGCGAAAGAGCTTAGTTTAGAGCCAGCATCGCGCGAGTGCCACAATGGAGTACAGGGTACCAGAGTGAACATCAGGAGTGGGCCGCGACCGTCCCCGCCCCCGTCCACGCCCTACCGTGCGCCGCCACAATCGCGGAGGAGTGAGATTACGGGTAATGGGCAAGCAAAACTGCATAAAAGTTTGAAACGGATTATATGCAAGCAAGCGGTGCGTACCCCGACCGCCACCGCGTCCATCCATGTCGAATCGTTTGTTTCAAACGAAGAAAGAAAAGAGACAAGAACAAAGGAGAAATCAAATACAAAATCAAATAAAACTCCTTTCGCCAAGATTTAATCGATTCAAGCCGTTAGGCATCACACACCCGCGATGAAGAAAACAAGTTTGGGCTCCCCGATGACTAATGGAAACGGCAACGCGGGTCTGAAGCCACAGAACAACAAGAAGCGTCGGTGGTCCGATCAATTCACTCGTTGCGAAAGTGATCCGTCTCTTGACGTAACGGCTAGCCCTGCTGCAAAGCCCAAGGTGGAGAATGGCTCTGCTTCTTCTTCTTCTTCTTCACAAACAACACTCTCTCCTCTCTCTTCGCCCAACTCCGTGCTCCACAAGAAGCAGCGAAGGGAGAACGGCTCCAACGGCACAGGCTCAACAGAAGCCGCGTCAGCTAATGGGGAAGAGCGGCAGCTGCGACAGACCCTCATGGCTCAACGCCGCAACTTGCCCATTTGGGAAGGTAAGCACTCATTTCTTCCTTCTTCCAGTGGGGTATCTCACGCCTGGTCGGCACGCACACAGCACGGCAGCGCTTGATTGCGGAAGTGCGCAGCAGCCGAGCCATCATCATTGTAGGTGAAACGGGCAGCGGCAAGACCACCCGTACGGATGCCCTCTAGGTCCTCGCTTAGCACTTGAGCCTTGCGCTCACCTTTCTTCTTGTTCAAAATACAGAGTTGCCTCAGTTCTTGCAGGAAGCGGGCCTGGCCAAGAAAGGCGTGGTGGGCGTAACACAGCCTAGGCGTGTCGCCGCCATGACGGTGGCCAAGCGCGTGGCGCAGGAGATGGGCACCAAGCTGGGCGAGGGCGTGGGCTACACGATTCGTTTTGAGGACGTCAGCTCGCCATCGACCAAGGCACGTCTCTAGCGCTCTCCCTGTCGGGAAGGCTCAGGACGACGAGAACTTACATCAGCACACAGATCAAATTCCTGACCGACGGCATGCTGTTGCGTGAGGCCATGCTCGACCCGATGCTGCGGAACTACTCGGTGATCATTCTCGACGAGGCACATGAGCGCACGCTCCACACGGACGTCCTCTTTGCCCTCATCAAGGTACGGACGATGCACGCACACAAGAGTCTGTCCCGACCTCATTGTGTTGGCCAACACAAACAGGGCATTATGGCCAAGCGGGAGGACCTGCGATTGGTGATCATGTCGGCCACCTTGGAAGCCGAGAAGTTCGCACAATACTTCAGCGCCAAGGTGCTCTACGTGGCTGGTCGGCAGTTTGCGGTGGACGTCTTCTACACCGACGAGAAGGAGGTGGACTACATGGACGCAGCGCTCCTCACCACCATTCAGTTGCACTTGGAGAAGCCCGTGGGCGACATCCTGCTCTTCCTGACGGGTTCGTGTCGTCACTGTCGTCGCTGCTTTCAACTACTTACCTGTAATGGCGTATGGTATGATGTCTCGGACTACTTCGCAGGCCAAGAGGAGATTGAGCACATGACCAAGCTGTTGGAGCAGAAGGGGCGGACGTTCCCGCCCGAAGCGATGAAGGTTGCCCGCAAACGGCCTGGCCTGGTGAGCAATGCCATTACTCACTTGTACTTGCGTTCGTTCTGTGCAGCTGCTGGTCTGCCCCATTTACGCAGCGCTGCCGCCCGAGAAGCAGATGGAGGCCTTTGCCAAGGCTCCCGCAGGTTGCCGCAAGGTGATCTTGGCCACCAACATCGCCGAGACGTCGATTACGATTCCCGGCATCAAGTTTGTGATCGACACGGGAGTCGTCAAGGAGCGCATGTACAACGCCAAAATTGGTACACAAGTGGTGTGATTGCGCGCGTCATCATCGTTTGTCCTCATCTTTATTGATGTCGTGGCTTTCACTCAGGAATCGATTCGTTGACGGTCGTGCCGATCTCCAAGGCCGCTGCACGCCAGCGAGCTGGTCGAGCAGGCCGAGAGGTACTCCTTCCCTCCTGCTTGGTGGCCGGAAAAAGCACGATTCGATTGACACTGCTTGGGGGAATTCAGAGCGCTGGTGAGTGCTATCGTCTCTATCGAGAGGACAACTTCCTGCGGTTTGCCGAATCGCAGGTGCCCGAGATCAAGCGGGCAAACATGGCAAGCGTTGTGCTTCAGCTCAAAGCCCTCGGCATCCGCGACGTCACGCGGTTCGACTACATGGACCCTCCGCCGATGGACAGCCGTATGTTGATCTTCTCCCAACCACAATTGGCTGAGATGCCACTGACACAGACCCCGTGCTTGTATGCGCTCTTGCCTTCCGCAGTGAAGAAGTCGATCGAGCTGTTGACGGTGCTGGGCGCCCTCGACAAAGACAACAACCTGACCTCGCCTCTAGGTACTTTTTGCTCATTTCTTGGCCACTCGCTTGAACCTTGCTTTTGTTTCATCACACCCTTCGGCCATTTGAAAAGGTAAGAACATGGCGGCGCTTCCGCTGGATCCGATGCTCTCCAAGACATTGATCATGGCCGAGGTATTTTCTATTTTTCTATTAAATATTTAATAGAATATTTTTCTATTAAAAATATTTATATCATTATTGGTTACTCCTTGCTCACCGCACACATCAGAAATTCGGCTGCACGGATGAGATCCTGATCATCGTGGCGATGCTTTCGGGCGAGTCGATCTTCTTCGTGCCCCGGGGCGACAAGAAGAAGCAGGCCGAAATGGCACATAAGCGATTCCATTCTTATGAAGGTTCTCACTTTTTGTCTATTTGTCGGTTTGCAGTTTCGTCTTGTTTGTTAACAGCGCGAGGGGGCGGGTTTGGGTGCAGGTGACCACATCACGCTGTTGAACATCTACAAGGCCTACCAGCAGGCGTCCAACAAGAACAACTTCTGCTACGAGAATTTCATCAACTCCCGCACGATCAAACATATCCAAGTGCGGCCTTGTCCTCCGCTCCCTTGCGCCCATGGCTCAGGAGTGCTTTTACTGGCCCTGTCAGTTATTTACGTGCTAAATATTCCGATTTATTGGGGAATAATGCAGGAAGTGTGGCGCCAGTTGGGCGACTACTGCACACAGCTGGGGATCGCCCGTTCGTCGTGCGGCGACAATACCGAGGTATGTGAAAAATAAATAAAATAAATAAAAAATCGATGACTCCAGGACTGACCTTTTTCTTAACGTGTGTCTCTTGCGCTCAAGACCATCCGGCGGTGTCTGACCTCGGGATTCTTCCTCAAGGCTGCTGTGCGACAAGAAGATGGCCTCTACAAGACTCTGATTGGCAATAAGGTACTACCGCGCACTACACGACTGAAAGCTATAGCCACATTTGAGTGGATCACCGAGGCTCACCCAAACGCACAATCGTTGTACACAGCTGGCCAAGATCCACCCTTCGTCGGTCCTCTTCACCAAGAAGCCGCTTTGCGTGATCTACAACCAACTGGTATTCCACCACCACCACCAAATCCTGCCCTGCTCATAAGGAGCTCAACGCATGCGCTGCACACGGAATCAGGTGATGACGAAACAAAAGTACATGCGCGACGTGATCGTCATCGATCAAAACTGGCTGGTGGAGCTCGCGCCCAACTTCTACGCCAAGCGACCGATCGACCCCAAGCGCCGCGTGTGAAGGAGCCCTTCACCTGGGAAGGAAAACAAACTTTTATTTATCTATTAAGTTCACATCCACCTCTTCCCAGCCTTCACCGCGCCTGAAGGTCGGGTACGTGGTGCTTCCTGTAGTTCATCTGTCGCAGTAGGGCCTCCTCCTTGATCAGCTTGTTACCACTGCCACTTTTTGCTTCCACCGCTGTTGATTTGGTACTGCTCTCTTAGGGTTGTCTGCCCATCAGGAAGACTGTGAGCGCCCCTATCTTTTCATTGAGTGGTGTAGTGGCGTCAAACTGCTTCCCCGGGCCTAAGATTTGGGATGGCTCTTGCCACACATTGCTGCTCATGTTGTGCTTTCTCGTGGCTGAATGGGCATTCAACACCATCATCACACAGTGCACCACTTGCATTGCCTGTGTAGTGGACAACTTGTGCTTGATTGTCTTCACCTTGGTCAGGCCATCTGTCTTCATTTGCTCCAGCTCTGTCTTTGTCAAACAGGCCTTGCTTCAGCTCTGTCCTCAGCACTTTCATTTCTGTGAGCAGCTCTTTTTTAATGTTGAGCAGCTCTTTATTCATCTTGACCATCTCCTCTCAGCAAGAGAATGCTCATCTTGATCAAGGCCTCCAACATGTCAAAGCCTCTCTGTATCCTTGTCTTGACCTCCTGCAATTGCTTTTGCTGCTCCTCTTGTAGACTTCAAATCTGTGTAAGACATCTTCTAGAGCAACATCACCAGCAATCTTCACAGCAGCCACAGCCAACTCTGTGACAGTACATGATTGTTAGCACCAAAACCTGTGGCTTCAAAGGCCAGGCATAATACCTTGAAGCTTGACATGCAGGTGGCCAAGATAAGTCATTAGAGCCTGGATCACTGTGTCATGGCCATGCTGGGTATTTTTGGATGGGTGCTTGAAGTTGTGCAAGTTGTTGTGGTGCACTTGCTTGGAACTGATGTAAAGTGAATACAACAGCTGAAGGGTAAAAGACTGAGTTGTGAAGTAGATGAGGAAATGGGGTGGGAAAGCAAAAGCGCACCAGGTTCACCAAAGATGAGTGTATTCAGGTATTCCGGCGTGGGGAGCGTGTTTGCCTTTTGTGTGGTGGCAAAGGCGAGCATTCCCTTGATTGAAGCTTGAGTGAGGCACTCTGCTTGTTGTCTGTCCTCAATTTGTCCTTTTGATCGAAGGAGAGCATGCATAAACTCTTCCCGTGAGGCCCAAGTGGGTTGCAGCTGGCGCAGGTCGTCAAGGGAGCCACACAGGTCAGTCCACATACTTCCGAGCTCTGAAGCGAACATCATACCTTTGGAATACTCCCCTGCAGGCTCCTTACGACATCATCTACTGAGGTGTCGACCTCCACCTGCAATGAGGCTCAATTTAAGATTTTATCAAATCTCAACTCCTTTACGGCCGCACCTTGGGCCTCTTACTCCCTTTAGCGCCTTCAAAGGAAGCAGATTCTTTTCGTATTTGCAATCTCGAAATCAAAGATGTCGACAGAGCACGAAAAGGCAGTTGTCGATGGAAGCAAACGCGGCGGTGTGGGAGCTGTTCGAGCGGGGGCTGGCGGTTTGTCATATCGCGCACTTCCTTTCCTTCTTGGTGCAGATCGTGGGGCTGCTCGGCCAAGACGGACTGCGACCCGTCAAGGAAACCCTGCGCTCCATACGCGTGCGCTGGAGCTCGGGTACCCGAGCCCCCCAACCTCTTCTGTCCTCCGTGTGCTGCCGTCAAGCAGCTGACTTGCCGTCGTCGGGAACCAGGATGGCAGAAAACGCTTTACCTGGCTCTCTACCGTTACCCCACTGTGTTGTGGTTTGCCTCTTCAGACACCGCTCTCCAAGCCTTGTGCGCTCTTGGCGCGCTGGCGTCAGCCCTGTTAATGGTCTTCCCGTCGTTGCACCCTTTGTGGTGGTTCATATCGGTCTGCAAGTGCGTCATCTACTAAGCGCATCGCCATTTGACATACTGACGCTTTTTTCAGCTTGTCGTTGGTGCCCGTTCTGGGCCCGTTCATCCTACTCACGGAACCGATGATGGTCGAGCTCTCGACCTTGGCCGCCATGTTGTCTCCCCTCAAGTCCACTCTCACTTCCATCGGCTTCGGGGCAGCCTCCGTGCATCTGCCCACCGTGGTGATGCGGTGGTTCATCTTCCGGCTCATGCTCTCGGCGGGCCTCGTCAAGTGGTTCGGCTCGCCCAAGTGGCGCGACTTGTCCGCCATGGAGGTGCACTACGAAACGCAACCGCTGCCCAACCGTTTGTCCTACTACTTCCACCTGTACACGCCGAGGCTCATGCACAAGCTAAGCACATTGGTCGCGCTGGTGGTCGAGCTGCCGTTGTGCTTCCTCATCTTCTATCCCTCTTGGGAAGGCCGCCTTGTCGTCTTCTTGGCCAATTTGGAGCTGATGAGCATGATCAACGCCACCGGCAACTACGGCCACCTGGGCCTCTCGACTGTCGTGGCGAGCATCCTCTTGCTCGATGACTGGATGCTGCCCAGCATCGCCGGCACTTCCGGTCCACTGCCTTACGGCGAAGTGGCGTCGTGGATTGAATGGGCTGTGATGGCGTACGCAGTCGCGTACTTCCTGCTCTCCCTCGTGTCCTTGGCGGAGACCACCAAGACGCGGTACGATGATGAAACCACGGAGAACGTTTTGGGCAAATAGCATGCTGACCGTCTGCACCACCAGGCCCTTCCCTGATGTGGTGTACCACCTCTACAGCCTGGTGGCTCCGTACTGCCTGGTCAACGTCTACGGCATGTTCGCCGGCCTGCACGATAAGCGCTGGGAGCTGGTGGTGGAGGGATCCCACGATGGAAAGACCGAGTGGAGGCGCTACGGGTTCTACTTCAAGCCTTCCGGTCCCTCCCACCTGCCTTTCATGGTCACCCCGCCCACGTACTGGCCAAGGTATCGTGCCCTCTTCGTCGTTGTGTGCACTTTTCTTATCCGCGAGCGGTTCAGGTTGGACTGGCACTTGTGGATCATCCCCCTTGGCGTGCAAAAGGGGAATCCGCTTCCACCGGAGTGGTACAAGACTTTTCTTATGGGCCTGCTCAAGAACACCCCCAGCATCGTGGCGCTCGTGCGGGACAATCCATTCCCCAACAAGCCGCCTGCCTTCGTCCGCACTCGAGTATGGAAGCGCGCTTGCTTCTGTCCTTTCATCTGCACTCACCCGCTCGACATTGGGGGGGGGGTGGCCTCAGATTTGCGAGTATCAGTTCACGCGAACGGGAGCCCCGAGCGAGTGGTGGGCCGAGCGAGATCTCGGGGTGTATGGAGCAGAGCTGGCCTACGATCTTGACAACCTATGGACGCTTGGTATTGACGTCACCAAGCACCTCAACATCGCCAACAAGAACGAATCTGGCTTCACCCGCTACAAGATGGCCATGTAAACTTTAATGGGAAGACCATTTTATATTAGTCGTTTTTGTTTTTTTTTGTTGGTATTTTTTTATTCGCTTTCATGCGAGGAGGGAGACACATCAAAGCTTAAAGACGGCGGATCCGTTGTTGCGGATGAGCTGCAGCTGCTTGGAGCCCATCCACTGCAACTTGACCTTGGCTTTTTCTCCTTCAAGGCTCGCACGGTCCGCCTTGCCGGCGTCAATGGTGCGCTGGGGCGAGGGAGCGGCGGCAAAATACTCGAAGAACGTCGCCTTGGCGGCCCACACGACGATCCGCCCGTCGACCAGCGAGTACGACGCCAGCTTGTCCCCAGCGGTGTTGTACACAACCGCCGCGATGCTGCCCGTGTGCCCCTTCTGCTCATTCATTGGGCGCACACATGAGAAATGAGAGATGAGCTCAAGATTCAAGACCTTGTCTGCGCGCATGCGCCTTTACCTCGAGCACATGCCAGCGGCTCGCCGTCTTCACGTCGTAGATGAGGATGACGCCCTTGCTCGTGCCCACGGCCAGCCGTTGCGTCTCCTGATTGAAGCTGACCATGGGGAACTTGGAGACGATTGTGTGCAGCACGATCTTTGCCGGGCCAATGCAGGCTTCGCGCAGGTCGGGCACATTCGGGTCGATCGCGTTCATCACCGTCTCCACGATCTTGCCCACGTGTCCCATCACTTGCACCGCTTTCTACGCACACGTCACGAGGGCATCGATGCCGCCTCGATTAGCGCGCGTTGAGGGAGAGGCAAAGAGGGGGGCAAGCAGGGACAACGAGGGCAGGGCTACGTGCCTCGTTGACGAGGTGGGAGATGAGCATGAGGGCTTCGGCTCGGTCGCGTGTGGAGGCTCCTGCGCGAGTGATGATGCCCAACACCGCTTCGAGGAATGACCGCGTTTCCACCGCGCCTGTTGAGTGAGGTGAGGAGAGGTGAGCCCGGGCTGGTGGTTTGTGTATGTGTGTATGTGTGTGTGTTGATCATTGCACCGATGGACGTCAGCGAGTTGAGGGCGATGGTGGACACGCTCGGAGTCTCCTTCATGAGCGTCAGCGCGAACAACGACTGCGCCACAACAAATTCCCATTTTAAAATCATCGACATCATGCAGCCAATCGTGCACGAGAAAGTAGGAGAAGGAAGAGGAGGAGGAGGAGGAGGAGGACCTGGATGAGGGACTTGGTGTCCTTGAAGGTGCTGCGCCACAGCGCAAAGGCCTTGCCCAGCAACTCGGCGGCGGCCAACCGGCGCGGGTTGTCCTTTTGCTTCAGGATTTCAAAGAGCACGCGCACCACCTCCTGCGTCGTGCTGCATATTCGCCCCGATCAACCAACCAACCAACCAACCACACGCCAGCAGCTGTTAGTCCAGGGGCACTTCCAGGGGGCAGATTGGGGGGGGGGGAGAGAGCAGCGTGCGTGGCATCGAGGCACTCGGGTTTCTCGGAGCCCAGGATGGCGAGCATGAGGACGCGGTTCTCGCGCTCTTCCGAGGGTCTCATCATCGACACTGGTGATGTGGAAATAAAGTAAATAACAAGAATAATAAACAAATACACAGCTGCCGTCAGCCAGCGCCTGTTCGGCCCGACCGACGGGAAGAGAGGAGGTGGGGCACGTACCCAGAGTGGCCTCCGAGTGGACGAACGAGGCGAGCGCATCGGGCAGCATGCGCCCTACGGAGACGCCAAAGATTGCGCGCGCCGCTTGCACTACGTCCTCTGTGCCACGTATTGCAAAAAACCCCCCGGACCCCAACATTGATTGCAGCGCGTGCGTCAGATTCCAATTGGCTTCAAGCAAAGAAAGAGCGGTACCCATGGAGTCCTGATAGAAGGTGGTGAGGCAGAGAAGCGACGGCTCCACGTAGTCGAGCGTGATCTCGGGGACCATGTTGCAAAAGTGGGTCAACAGCTGGCTGCTCGCGTTTTCGTTTCCTGGGCGCATCCATGCATGAATGAGAGTAAACAAAGGTGAGACGCTCACTCATGATGGGTGAGGGGTCAGGGGAGGCGTGCAGTACCGATGCGGAGGAAGCAGTTGGTGAAGGTGACCGCGGCGAGCGTGTACAGGGCCGTCATCCGGTCGCTCGACTGCCAGCGCCCATTGCCCTGGGCGCTGCTCGGCACCAAAATGCCCAGCATCTTGTTCGCACTGCACCCGCCCCCCCCGAGGGAGGATCAAGAACACGAAACGAGCGTCAGCGTGTGATCCACATCAGCTTGTGGTGGCATAGGCCGCCCTGCAGGGTGATCGTTGGTGACGGTCAACACAAACCTCATAAGGCCGAACGTGACGGACGGCGAAGGCGGGTAGAGGAGGAGCTGTTCTATACAAAGGGGGTCGAGCTTCTCCGTCGTGTGCCAGGGGATCAGATAGCTGAACAGGAGGTACGAGGTGGAGGTCAGCAAGGCCTCGGACTTGCTTGTCCCTGTGGGCGGCGGCCCCGCAGCGGGCTTCTTCGCCTTTGCCGGCGACTTCGTCAACGATGACGGTTCATCCTGCGCGAGGCTTCGCCGCTTGGTGGGCTCTGAGCTTGGCGCTTTCGTGCGGCCGGCGTTGGTGCTGATCGACAGTCGACCTTGTTTGGACGGAGGGCCACTCGAGGTTTCGTCCACGCTCGGTTTGCTGTGTGTACCAGCACACAACAGCCTCGTAAGCCCTGACCAGAAAGAGAGAGAGAGAGAGAGAGGGTATGGCCATGCCCTCATGTAACGCATGTGGCATGGCCAACTATATGTACGTTTTGGTCTTATGAAGGTCTTTCATCGAAGCGTAGAGGTCCTGCACCATCTCCTTGATGTGGAGGTTGAGCACCTGCAGCGGCGAATCTGGAATATAAAAAGATTGAAGCATAAATAAGTATTTTTCGATGTGGCGCATGCAAGGGGGGGAGGGCAGATGATGCCGTAGAGAGACATACCTAATTCTCCAGACTGCACCGTGTAGGAGGTCACGGCTCCGGTTGCCTCGGCGAGTGTCCCGTGCCCGTGCCTACCACCGTCACCAACACACCAAACCAACAGAAAAAACAGCCCCGAATCAGTTCAAACGTAAACGCCTTTGAGTACACCATGAAGAAGGAAAAAAAAAATTCAGAACGTGAAGGGAAGAGAGTGGACCGGAGGAGGTAGGGGGTGTTGTGCATGATCTCTTCCGCTGTATCCCCATAAATACGGCTCTCGAGCATGCCCGAACCAATCTGTAAATGGATTCATGGCGGTCGCCAACATGTACGCGTTTCGTGATAGGGGTGTGTTAAACAGTGAACAAGTTTGTACGGGAGCGAGGGAGCGAGGGAAGAAGGGAGCAAGAGAGAGGGGACACGGCACCTCCCACACGGACACCGAACCGTCGTCGCACTGCACGATGATGTAGTCCTGCTCCGCGCGCCACCCGACATTACGGATCTGCGAAGGGTGGCCTCCAAACACATGGACGCTATGCGTGCACATGTCGACGAGAAGTTGAGAAGAGGTGGGAGAAGAGAGTCGAGGAGGCACGTACCAGTTCATGTTGCTCAGAGAGAAGAGGCCCACGGATTTGTCTTTGGACACCGAAATGAACACGTCACCGGCTAGAGACGCCCGCAGTCCCTCTCTGCTTGGGGCCAAGGGCATAAGGAGCGGGAAGGCCAACAATTAATTGCATTTTAAAAGCCGCGTACCGAGGCCTGGGCCGAATGAGGTGCGTGATGGGAGCGGTGTGGTGCGCAAAGACCTGCACGAGGTCACCGGTCACGAGGTTCCACACCTTGATCACGCAGTCGGCGCCGGCCGACACCAGCAGGTGGGAGTTGTCGACCACCGCGCTGATGAGCGACGTTACTCGAGCCGAGTGCGCACGCCGAATGAACCGCGGGGGTTGCTTCTGGGATGGCAGGCCGGCGACGCTGATGTCGCCGTTCTCGTAGCCGCGCACGAGCAGGAGCGTGTCCTCAATAATCAGCGATGATACCACGGACGGCGCCGTCGGGTCCACAACACCCTTCCATCCATCCGACAGCTGCTCATCACACAAATTAATAAGAAATACAACACATCAAGACTTCTGCATCACTATTCTTTCAACCTCTAAGAAGAGTGTACCTTAGCACACGCCCAATGGGCGAGACCGTCTTCCTCCTGATGGATCTCGCAAGACTCATTGAGATCTTGGTGGCTGTTCATGATGAAGGTACGCCCTTCGGAAACGTGCCATAGCGCCACGGCACCAGACTCGTCGCCCATGACCAGCGTCTCGTCCCACGCTCCGATGGTCTTGCGTACGTCCTTGTCGGCTTCAGAAGAGCTTGGGAAGGCCATCATGGAGCGGACCGCCGGCATGGTCTGTGTGATAGTCTCCACCACGGATGAAACTCTTACCTCCTCGCTCTGTTGATGGATGGCAAGAAACAGGATGTTAAAAATGGTGCGATCACAGGGCTGTCGTCACCTGGCACCACAAACGCAAGTTGGAGGGGGAAGGGATGAAGTTTCTCACCGCGGGCAGAGGGGCATCTTCTGCTGTTTGGAGAAGACTGGTCGTGAGAGTGTTCGCAAGCCGCTGCTCATCCTGCCCTTGAGGCTCCAAGTCCGCGAAGGCAACTTCAATCGTCTTCGACACGTCCTTCCCTGCCGGGGAACCTGAGCGATTCCCGCATGTGAGTCGAGCCTAGCTAGTAGGAGAGAGGCTGTTCGGGAGTCGGACAAGATCTTAAAGCTCGTACCAGGCGGATTCAGATCGCTCGAGAAGAGATTCAGGTCCATGCGAGGCGGGCGAGGCGAGGAAGTGGCGGTGTAGAAAGGCTCCATGCTCTCGGTGGGGAGGGGTGAGGGCGCACGCGAAGACGAGGACACAGAAGGATGGTGCTCGTAGTGGTGGAACTTGCGCGTGGCGTACTTGGCGCTGTCGACGAGCGTCGTGCCCAAGAAGGATGGCAGGCTCGACACGCGCGGAACCGAGAGGTGGGGTCTTTCTCTTTCCTCCACAGCTGCTGTTGGGCCCCATGAATAATTTATAAGTAAAATTGCAATAATCAATCAAGAAATAGTGGGAGAAAGACGGTACGCTCAGCGGCGATGCTCACAGAGAGGGGTTCGCGAACGTCAGATCGCGATATGACGAGTGGCTCCAAGAGATTCGTTTGCTTGGGCAGGTCATACAGGTAGGCCACCCCGTTCTGCACGGGAGCACGCCAAAGATGATGTGTGAACACGCCATTTACCCGCTACTTCCCTGTATTCGAGACGTGGGGAATGCATCAAACACTAGGCAAGAGGGGAGGAGCAAACCTTGGCCCAAACGATAACTTGGAGATCATGAACGTAGGAAGCGCCGCGCCACGACGTGCCCTCAGGACTGTCCACCTTGAAGACCAGCCGTGTGTTGCTGGCCGTGTAGAGCTAGAGATATGAAGAAGTCAGCTAAATCATCACTCGAGAAGAGTAGCTCAGGGAGAGAGGACAGCGATCGCTCGTACCAGCCACGACTTGCTTGTCACGACGACCAACGTCTTGGCTGCCGGGGAGATGCACACGCTTAGGCACGGCCCGCTTGGTATGCGGATGTCGTCAGCGTTGATGTCGTGCTCGTCGGTATCCTCGTCTCCCGTTGGGATGTACAAGCTCCGCACGGGTGGCTCCTGCATGGTGCGCAGCAGCCCACTTGTTGAAGAAAGAAAGAAAGAAAGAAAGAAGAAAAAAAAAGAGCAAGAGGGAGTACGTGGTCGCTGGTCAAGTAAAGCATCGAATTAAAGTTGAGAATGCCGCTGGCGTCGAGGGAAAGAAGAAACGGGTGAAGCTCAGGGCCGCCGAGGTCGCAACTGCAAAGAGCGGAGATCCAGTCATCGTGGGCCTGAATTCGCTTCACCACCTGTGCGCACAACCGTGGGCAGAGAAGGGTCCTCAATAAAACGAAGCAACAACAAAAGCGATGAAAGAATAGAGCGTGCAGACCTGCATCGACCACAAGTCCACAATCTTGATATCGGCTGTTTGGCCGGAGATGGCAACGTGGCGCCGGTCTGGGAGGGACACCATGCGAGTGGGGCACCTCATGTTGCCCAATAAATGCCGCACAGACGCCACGCAAACGCCCGCCTGGTGGTCCCACACACAGAGAGTCCCATCCAGCGCCACTGTGAAGGTGGTGGCCCACGTATGAGGCAGAGTTATGAAGAGGAGGCACAGAGAGAGAAAGGGGAGAGACATACAGCTGGCAAAGCCGTCTGTGGGAGGCCGCGAGGTGAGAGCTAGCGCTGTGATGGGTGAGTCGCAACCCACAAGCATCATGTGCGGTTTGAGCCGCGCTTCGTCCTGTATGTTAATAATAATAAATAAATAAAACGTGAAAGGAAGTCGCGGCTTGGGCAGCAGCGGCGCAATATCTCGGCAAGGGAGTGGTAGACTTAGCAAAGGAGGAGGAGAGGCGAACCGAGGGAGCGTCCTTGCTTGCAGCAGTCCAGACTCCTATCATGCCTGAACGCGAGCCAGTAATGAGGTACCGCTTATCGAGAGTCATGACCAGCGAAGTGATCACGTGTGACGGTGGTGCATCCCACAACACCACCGGCAGCACCAAATTGGTTGGATCCATTTAACGTTGCAAAGCCTCGGCAGAACAACAAGCAGATGCACAAAGTTCACCTTCGCCTTTAACCACAAATTTATGCTCACCCCCCTTGCACCTTGCGCCACGCCCTTACCGCGCAGCTCTGCACGAAGCGAAGAAAGCTCGAAGGATCAAAACTGCCGAGAAGGTTTTTTCTCTCCTCTCGCTTTTCCTTGTCCTTTTTCTCCTTGTTACCTTTGGGTTTGAAATAGAGATCTGCAGGAACATTCCGCGGTTCCAGGCAAAAACCGGGCACCAGTGGCACGAGACGACGGTGGCGAGGTGCCCAGCGCTTGACAACCAAGATTCAATTCACAAAATCAAAAGGCTGGTCGATCCGGTGGGCGCCAACGCGAGAGAAGGAAGAAGGAGAGGAAGAGTGTGCCGGGGCGCGCGAATAGTGGTGCCACTTTTATAAATCCTCGGTGGTGATCTCTCTCTATTCGCTCAGAGATTGTTATGCAGCAAGGCGCCAACATGGAGGATGATAAAAAGAACAGCAAGAAGAAGAAAACGGATGAGGAGATACGTGCCAGGTGGGCTGGGCGCACGGACATTATTGCGGACGTGAAGGATGGACAAGATTACCTGCAGTCAGGCACCATTGAATCTATAGTGCACTGGCTTCTCGACCATGTTGAATACCCGCCCCCTCAAGAGACGAGATCCAATGGTTCGTCTCCGAAGGCTCAATTGATGCGGCGGGGGGGGGGAGGGGAAGAGATTTTGCATGTGCGCACACAATGACGGGGTGTACACACGCCGGCGTAGATGTCGTAAGAAGCGAAGAAGATGGTAACGCGGCCCAGCCCTCGGCGGAAGAGGATCGGGACGAGCAAGCGTTGCAAGTTTTCATCATCTCCTACCGGCAGTTCGTTTCACCAACGGGTTTCTTTACGATTCTTGAGCACAGGTGCATTCATTTCTCCTTTCTCTCCATTTATGCACGCTCTGCTTGGAGCTCATCCCCTTCCAGCCTGGCGCTGGTTCTCGCTAACT